>JARFIW010000228.1:0-59318 GCA_036346225.1 Platerodrilus igneus | reverse complement strand
AAAATTAAAAATTTTCTTTCCCCGCCATTTTTTAATTTACTTATCAAAATGCAAATGCAGACTATTCCAATTTCACAATTTCGAAAAAATATGTATAAATATTTACCCCCGTCTAACTTTGTTCTCGATACATCCGATAATTATAGATGTAGCGCGTAAGCAAGAAGTTAATTGATTTTCACCGACGTGAATAGACTGGTATGAAATGTTACTCAAGGTTAAACGACGCTGGGTTTCTCCTAGTGATGTGGACGTTACCAACTTGGCAGCCCACCAGCGATCCAACGTGCAAAAGACTGCTGCTAGTCGCGTCTTGGAAGGGGGCGATGCTGTGGTGGTTGTAGCTACCGCTTTTAAAACAAGAGTAGCTACATACAGAATTAACAAGTTGAAAATGCAAGGCATTGTCGCAACGAACTTCCAAATGTAGACTTACTTTAAAACAATTTAAAGAAATTAAAATTATTATGTTGTAATAATTATAAGTATTCAGATAAAATACAAAAATTTATAAACAACAAAAGAGACATTTTAATATATTTTATTTTATTGAATAAATATTTTAAAAGCTATATATGTGTGTGTATGTATGTATGTATGTATGTATGTGTGTTTGTGTGTGTGTGTGTGTGTGTGTGTGTAAATAAGGGGGCATCATATTTCGATTCAGTTTTTTCAGAGGATTCTAAATATGTATCGCACATTAATTTTGGACCTATTTGAAATTTTGATAAAATTAATTCCCGGGGGCGGGTATCCGTGGTCAGATTTTGTGGGGGTACCATATTTCGACTCAGCTATGTTAGGGAGTCCAAATATGTATCGCACATTAATTTTGGACCTATTTGAAATTTTAATTTTCCGACGGAATATCGCGGGGCACGGCGTCCCCGTGGCCCGATTTCAACTGACATCAAAACTTAAGCTCAGGACACCGAGCTGAATCGATTGATGTATCACACATTGATGTCCGACCATTAGAAAGGCCTCGGACGGACAGACAGACGGACGACAAATCGATTTCATAAACGAACGAAGTTCGTTGAAAATGCTAATACTAGTGGTATGTATACTTTTAAAACATTGAATGAGTGTTTAACCTAATTATTTCTAGACAGTTCAGAATTTTTGCGTCGGCAGAAAGAGAGGTTCATCGCATTAGTTGGTGAGAAATTAAAAGATCACCTATCCCTCAAGGTTAACTTGGAGGTGTTTGGTGGCTACACCAAGATGGACAGTGTAGAGGATGTTAAATCTTTCAACACTCGAAATGTTGTGGTCACCTCCTCCAGTAACCTTGGGGAGATCTACAATTCCTTTGTGGAGAGGATGTCAGCTAAGTCAGAGGAGTTCCAGGAGCGTGATTCTGGTTAGTTTCTACAATTATTGATTTTTTCTAATTTGTAAGTTTTAGATGGAGTCTGAAACAGGCGTTGTACTTGGAGATTAATGTAAACAAGTACAACCCTTTGCGTGGATCCTCATACATCGAGCTCCCCAAATGGGCTCGAAACACCAGAGCTGTTATTAATATACAAAATGACGACAACGCATGCTTTGCCTGGTGCGTGATAGCTGCGCTCTACCCCAGTGCTCACAATCCGCAGAGGGTCGGTAGCTACCCCCATTACAGCACCATTCTCAATTTGACAGGACTGCAGTTCCCGATATCCATAAAGGATATACCCCGGTTCGAGGAATTAAACAACATCAGTGTCAACGTGTTTGGGGTGGAAAGGAAGTCGATTGTGGGACACACCAGGGTTTATCTCAAAAGACAGAGCGATACGGTTTAGAAATAGATTAAAGGTGAATTATATACGGTGCTTGCAAAGGTTAATCTGCAAATCAGTAAAGGGTCATTCGATTTGAAAAATTCCGAGGATTTGAGAACCTGAGGAAAAACATAATAACAATTGAAATCTTACACGATGGTATATTAAAAATACTGCTAAGAGTAATTTTGTTTAATAATTCTAAAATGGCGTTGGTGGTTAAATACATACAGGTAAAACCCACTATAAAACAATTATACGCGTCACTTTTCCAGTCAAGACTTGCATATAACGCCAACTAATATAATAAGGAGCTGCGCACGCTCGACCATCGGCATAAAAGGCGAGAGCCATGTTCCAGCGCATTAGTCGTCAAAGTATTGTCGAGTTTGATTAAAATTATAAATTAAAGATGGATTTTCGTGTTGACGTTACAAGTGATGTGCGAGTACCACAATTAAAATATCAACCAACTAGTTGGTAAGTCAACCTATAGGTTAGGCGAATTTCCTCCAAATTATCACCACCATATATTAGAAGTTGGTTTTGATTTATATGGTGGTCTTCAACCTGTCATCCAAGTGATTTGCTGTAGTGGTATGTGCTGATTCTACGATAACATTTTCTTACTTCGATTGGAAGAAATTGTGTACTTTTCAAGTGGAATTTCAAATTCGCCAATTTGCTCAAGACTCAAAACAAGTCAGATTAAATGGTCTGACTACTGGAAACGATGTTGTTGACATACAATTGGATCAAGATTTCAAATTGCAGCTGAGCACAGCCTTTAATAGAAGTATATGGTTGTTGAACAATTTTGAAAAAGAGAATTTATATAATATGGAAATTACGAAAGATGGGAATGTTATTGTGCTACCTGCGTACGAGTGTATCAAGCTATTAAATTTGCGAGAATTGATCTGTTTTAAAATGGCTGAGTTAAGGTGTAGAAACTTTCCAGAATTTTACGAAAATTTGTTGGTGATATAAAAAGTATGTGGAAATACGACGGAGGAAGAAAGGGTTCAAACGTTATTAGAGGGAGAGCAGTGCCAGTATTTCTCTGTCTAATGATTGCAGCAATTTAAATTACTTGACAGTGTTGGAACTTATTAAATGTTTCCCATTCAGTACTTAAAAGATTCAACTGCAAGGCAATCGCTTGCGCAAATGTTTAGAGATTTGGCTATCCCAGATTCGCCAGACTCTGGTTACCACAGCGGTTTATAGATGTTATCAATACATGTATGTATTCTATTAAAACATTATATTTTCTTGATAAAGTTTGTTTTACATATTTTATCGCCAACATTACCATAAATTATTAATAGACGTATTAAACTATCCTGTTTTTATTTTTAAGTTTAAAGTGGTGTACCCCGCAAATAATAAACACAATTTACCGCATGTTAACAAAAAGTTGTGGGGGAAATTTAAAGACGAGTTTAACGGTGACTTGGTGTTAGAATTTGTAGGTAGTAAGGCTAAGTCCTACTGTATTGTACGCGAGAAGGACACGATTAAAAAAGATTAAAGGGATCTCACGAAGTGTAGTTAAGTAAAACCGAGGGTCTTACAACCTATAACGAGCATATATCCCCAAAAGGGGTGGATATGCAACTACGCAGCAGTGCGTGAGAGAATAAGGATTCTCTTCAATAAGAAATTAAAGTTTCCATGTACGTAGCACCAGTCATTGGGAAATGGTAGAAATGTTAAACCTATAAAGGCGATTAGTAATTGTGGTTTAGTGACCGCGTTTGTGCACTCTTCGAGTGTCTTTGGCAATCTTCGATTGTTTCCAAAAAAAATATTCAAGCCCGCCATTTAATGTCGTGGTGTAACATCGTCCACGGTTAAGCTTATACATCCGTCGGCAGCAAAGTACTTAAACTCTGGGTCTTGCAGTATCGCTTTTACAAGAATAGCTTACAGCAACACAAGGAAAAACAGCACGGTATGTCATTAAGCAGTAAACGTTCAGCTCCACCAGTTGTTAAAGGGTCTTGTACGAAACAACCAACATCCGTGTAAAGCGTGCGAGATGGAGGTGTTAAAGTCTGCATACCCTGGTCCTAATAGCACAGCAACCTAATTAAGGTAGGTCAGTAAGCAATATTTAATTGCTGTTAATTGACTTGCATTTAGCGTACTTTCCTATTGTAATAACCGCATTTGTTTGGAGAAGAAATTATAAACAGCTTTTCACATGATCGTTAAGAATCTAGAATATTTGCTGGATTACGAGTTACAAATGAATTAATACTACATTGGAAGTTTCCGGAATTTGCGTTATAATGCTTCTACAGCGTCACGTAAGGTAATTTAGGTAATTGATGTAGGATTTCAATATGTAATAAGACCCATTTACTTTTACTCTATGATTATTATTGAACAGTACTTAATGTGGTTAATTACATTTTGATAATTCTGAAATTTAGGTAGTTAATGATGTCATACACAAAATTTCTAATTAACATGGTTGGTATCTAGCGAAAGCTGTAGAATCATTTTAAATTACGAATGCATTCTTCTTTCATTACAGGAGAAATTCCATAGATTTCATACAAGCAAAATGCGCTTTCTTAATTATTAACCACACGATCAGTACATCAAAAGTTGACCTTCTCATTTAGATATTTAAAACCCATTACATTGGAATGATTAGTTATTAAACTGTAAAAATAAATTATTAAACTTTTGTGTACTTATTTCTTTGTATTGGTTAAAGCATATGTCTTGGGTAGCGAAAAAGGTTTTAAAAAAATGGAGTTAAATATATACGAGCAAAAATTTTAAAGAGGTTTGAGAGCTTAAAGTGTAACTTTGCAGGGCGTGGTTCGATTTTAAATCTGTTTGCAGATTCGAATTCTGCATCAAATTCTAGACTAACAAGATGTATCGCATGACTAAAAAATTGATAAGAACGCTCAAAAGTCGCAACAGGTAAAAAATCTTAAAATCAGGGTAGCTCCCTGGGGGATGATGCTATCTAAAAAATTCTTAGAAATTCGGGTAGCTGAGAAAAATCTAATATTAATTGATACCAAACATGATAGGTTTATCTCGTGGGTGGAAATGGCTAGTCGAAGAAAACTATTTGGTCCAGAATGTTAGCGGTAAAAAAATCTTAAAAATAGGTTTATCTCGTTTGTGGAAATGTGGATGCTTGTGGAAATGCGGAGATGAATCTCCTCATTTCATCCTTATGGGAATTTATATGTAAATTTGGTCCAGATGTGTGTGGAAATGTGGATGCTGGTGGAAATGTGGCAGTGGTTCGTCACTAAATACTCTACTGGTGTGTAATTTATATGACGGACAGGCTAAATTAAATGTGGTAAAGGCTTTGTTAAAAGATAACGCAGAAGTTTGGTATAGTTTGGTAGGGCCAGATATTGATTCTTATTTAGATTTTGAGGAGAAATTTCTTTAGCATTATTGGGGCGATCATAGGCAGGATCATGTTAGGGATGATTTAATTTCAGGGAAATATAATGGAGAATTTGGGGGATCCCGTGAACAATATGCGATTAGAAAATATAGCATCGCGAAGCAATTAAATCCACCATTGACGGATCGTCAAATCATAAAGTATTTGTCGAGACACTTTAAGAGTGAGGTTAAGCAACACGTTGCGCTACAAAATATAGTAGAGAGAGAAACATTTTTGGAGT
The DNA here is from genome assembly GCA_036346225.1 of Platerodrilus igneus. Classification (NCBI taxonomy): domain Eukaryota; kingdom Metazoa; phylum Arthropoda; class Insecta; order Coleoptera; family Lycidae; genus Platerodrilus; species Platerodrilus igneus. The sequence goes on along the minus strand of JARFIW010000228.1, from coordinate 53,866 downwards.
ACCTGCAAAGGTATGATGATGTAAGTTCGGGAAGACCTCAGGAGAGCGAGACCGTAGCATAAATTTAGTAAGATTCTGAGGTAGAGAGAGAATGCATATAATCAAAAAGGGACAAATCAAAATTTTAGAAATAACTGGGGACCAAGGGGAAATTATTTTAGGAGCAACAGCAGCACGAGGGGAGCTATTCCAAGACCTGGAATACAGAGGCAACATAGCTCACCTGAGATCAATAGGACGTCGACGAAGGTAAATAATAGAGTGAGATCTGAGGGACAGGACACGAGCAGGAGGAAGTATGCACAAGTTGTGAAAGGACAACCAGGACTTAGTGGAGAGACCAGAGCTAGGTAGGATTTTTAAAGACGGGAAAACCACTAGAAATTAAGATTTATAAATATGAACATCCACGCGAATTTATGGACATCGAGGAAGAAAAGGAACCAGAAAAGGAAGAGAAAATTTGTGTGCTGGTGATTGAAATTAAAATTTTAAATAGGTGTGTAGGATCGTTGCTCGATTCAGGAGCGAAGGCGAGTTTGATATCGGAGGAATTCGTCAATAGTATGGTCATGTTGAAGGTAGAAATTGGATTAGTAAGCTGTGAGCAGGAGTTTATCATCGTTCCTGGACTCAAATTTAAAAGTATTATAGGAGTGGATTGTATGAGGAAGATGGGGATTATAATTAATTGTGATAAGAGTTTGGTAAAGGTAAGGGACGTAGAGTTGTCCTGGATGAGTAGGAATACGGTCACTGAGGATGACACCGGGTTACATGTAAATGTGTTAGAGATAGATGAAGAAGAGGTTAAAATAATAAATACTTTTAAGTGTCCAGATGAGAAAGTTGAAGGGGTGGTAAGAAAATATTCAGATTTAGTAGGAGTACAGGAGGGCACAGCCGTAGGTTATGTACAGGTGATGAAAGTAAATAGTTTAGAGTCTGTTAACATGAAAATTGATTCAATAACCACAACATGCAGAAATATGGTCCAACAGGAAGTCATGAAATTGTTAGGTGGAGGCATAATTCAAAAATGGTTTAGGGATAAATTAGATTGTGATAAATTATATTTAAAGAACTCATTCTGTTTAAAGAAAAGATATGAAAATTCTAGGAGGTACTTATATATGATAATAGAAAACTGGCAAATTCGGAAAGGGTACCGTATGGTTTGTCTAGAATAAATATGAAGAAAGGTAAGGGGAATTTAAAACATCAGGAAATAATTATATACATAATGTTGGTGATAGGAGAAAAGGTTAGGTTTAAAATAGCAAGGTACGTTAGAAGAGTAGTATTTAGAATTAAGAAACGAGTTAGATTTAAGTAGGGAATCTAGATAAATAAAATAGTGATAGGTGTAAAACAATAGTGATAGGTGTAAAATAATAGTGATAGGGTATATAATAGGGAATAGTGATAGGTGTATATACAGAATTAATATAGGGTATTTGAATATAAGGAAAACAAAAATGAATTTGTGTTATTCTTTCTATTAAAATAGGGCGATAATATCGTGTAATTAAGGGATCATTGGAATTCATAAGGGCACAAGTTAAGTTATAGGTTAATAGTCACATGATATTAGAAAATCAATTTATTCAATTAGGAAAGTAGGATATCTTTAACAATTATTGTAGAGCTTATATAGTGTATAAATAATGTAGGGTTAATTTAGTTAGGCATATTTAGCTAGGAATCATGTAACATAGTATTTATGTAAATATAGGGCATAAGAAATAAGAATAATGGGCTAAATTTATAACATCTTTAATTTGTAGTGTAATAGTATACGGGAATACAAAAGCGTTGAGCAGGTGTTAAAATAACACTTTTATTTTTCAAACGTAAAACCCTAGACGGTTAAAAGCATAAGAAAATAACAAGGGGAGATATATTTCTAGATAACATTGCCACAAAAAAACTTTAATAGCTTATTGGAACAACAAAGACCGTTATAATTCACGTAGTCGTTGCATAATAATAACAAGAAGTGACACTCGGCGTTTTTAGATAGACCAAATTTCTTTGCGGATGTATAAAATTCGCCATGATTTTGTTGGTATATCCATAGAATAATGATACACTCACGCTAGTGTAGTGTATTATTATTCTGTGGTATATCCTTCAACCTTCTTTAAGTTTATTGTACTGTTCTTGTTCTACCTTGTAATTTCATTTCAATAGGTTTCTTTATTACGTTAGAGCCTAAATTAAGCGGTTTTGCATACAATAATCAATTTAAATATTTAAAGCAATTTCTAACTCAACGTTTTTGAATTTTCCGCTGCATCTGTGTACCTACAGAATAATGGCTGAAGATCACGTATTTTTAGTACATGAAAAGCAATGTAATTTATGAAGAGTGTCACTTCTTTGCGAAGCGTATTATTATTCTATCACGTAGTCAATTTGTAACGGGCACAAAAGCAAAACCACATAAAACTGACGAAGGCGCAGTGTTGTTGAGATATCGATTTTTAATTCAGGAGATAGTATAGGATGGAGCCGGAGACAACTGTCATGGAGGAACAAAGATAGAACAAAAATGTATAGGTATAAGCGAGAAACAAAGTCAAATGCAGAGCTAGTATAGTAGTGAGACTTGAGCGAATGTATTCTAGCGGGGGAACAGAAAATCAATAATTTGAAGGTAATTTATAAACAGGCAAGCGTCGGTTGAAAGCCGGAGAAATGAACCAAACAAGGTGATTGGCGGATATAGATTAAGAAGGGTAGATATTCAGCTGGTGGAAGCATATACGTGAGATGAAGCTATATATACAAGCGAGATAAAAGGTGTTTTGTTCAAGTTTAAGGCGTGGATCGACTAAATAGTAGAGGCTAATTTTCGGGCAATTAAAAGTGGCAGTTGACGGTTGGACACGATTTATCAGGTATTTGTGTGTTTGTTGCTAAAATTCACGAGAAACCGAGATACATTAAAGCTTTTTCGCTGAAATGCAGGACGGTTAGAAAATAATTTTAAGAATTGGTGGAACGGGTACACAAATGTGCGTGCAATTTAGAAACGGGGGGGGGGCGTGAATTCTGGGTTACTTAATCAGTTTCGAAGGGGAGCCTCGCTCTCTTTTATTTCATCAGCCATTCGCGATACATATAGTTACTTACAAGTGAATTAGTGCAGTTTAATCCAAATTCAAGTAAAAGCTAATTAAAGCGATTTTTAGTGCGATTTTTGGGTATTAAAGTTATATTTTAGAGATGGAATATTTTTGGTTGTAAATTGGACAAGAAGAGTTTTTGAGTAGCGGCATGCATAGCAGACATGGTGATTCGACCGGGGAGTTATTGGATGCACTGAGAACTTAGTAGACGGCAGCATCTCCAAAGGTCTAGTTGGTGGACCATACACAGAAGATAGCTACCAGGTAGGCCATTGTATTGAACATTGAATGGTGAATATTTTACATGATGTTGATGATTATTTTTGATTTGTGCTTTGGTGTGTTTTGATTATTTGATGTTTTATAAACAGAAATTTATAAGACTTAAAATGAGTTTGATTCTTAAAGGTCAAGAATAATTAATTAATTTACAGATAACCAGGAAATGTTGTAAAGAGGTATAGAGGGCTTATTAATATTTTGTAGTGCAGTAGATTTGTATGCACATTTATAAAGTTTTACTATGGGCTCATGATAAGACAAAGGGTTAACGTAAGGTATGAGGAACGCCCTCTTACTTTAATAAAAATATGTGTTTAAAAGGATATCGATTTGTATTATTATTGTTATAAAATTATTGACCATACGAGTGTACATAAAGAAATGGTGTTTTTGAAAATGTAATACTGATCTTATATAAATAGACTGTGATATATTTGGTTAATTAAGTTATTTTTGAGTGTGATTGTAGGGTGTGAATTTCTATTTAGGTTTCAGTATGGTGATGTTGAGCGGGAAATTTTAGATTTAACAGGTAGGCGTCTGTGGTAATTTTAAGAAATTTTAGTAAGTAGGAGAGCAGTGGAGAGCAGCCGAGGGCAAGTTTCGAGCTAAACTACACAATATTATGTCGACCCAATAGTGGGGCACGAATTAGAACTCGATTTTTACAGGTAAACTACACAATAATATATAATATATATATATATATATATATATATATATATATTGCTATGATAATAGGATAGTTTAAGGGTAGATTAAGTCATAGAGGTCGTAGGATAAATATAAACAACTTTAACTTTAAGAAAATCAAATAATTCCAGAAATTATTAGAGTAAATCGACTATTCTACATAATGTCAATTAAGAGGACACTGTATATAAAAGATATGTAATTAAATGCATGAGAACATAAATATGTTTAAGTATAGTTTACAAGTAAAGATAAGATTTTAAAACGCAAAAAATTGCATCAAAATTAAATTACCGGGAAACATAGATAAATTGGCATTCCAAATATTTAACAATTGCGTCGAAAATATCAACGTAAACGCATCTTAAATAATTCATTATTAGAAAATCGTTATGTGACTAGAGAAGAACACATTTGTTCAGAAAACCAACATTCTGTGACAAACGAATAAACACCAGGCGGTTCAATTATATGATAAATTGACAAACGTCGAATACGTGACTTGATGAAAAGCGAAAAGTTGGAAATCCTATAATAATGCTGCAATATGCTGAATGCGGACGTGAGGAATAGAGCATTCGTCGAAGATTTAAACTAGGTAATTTGTAAAAATTCCGGGTTCTACCAGATAAGGCAAGGTACCAGCCTTGATTGTAAACACGCCAATGAAAACTATTGGAGGAAGGGCTTATATATACGATAGAAACTGAACAACATTTTAGTCTATATTTAACTGAGCAACAACTATGTTTGAAGGTGGTAAAAACTCACGTAATTAGTGAAATGAAAAGTAAATAAATGAAATTTAAAAGTGCAAGAATTTTGTGCAACGAAATTAAGCCGATCTACAGATAGACGTAAGTTAAACAACTTAATTAAATTCATTTCTAATATTAACAAAACAGGGCTTTGATGTGGGACGTATTATAATTCTGGACTTACTTTGATTTGGGATGTATTTCGATAGAAAGGCGATTTTTTAATTTGGTGATACTTTAATTTGGGACGTATTTTAATTGGAGGCGATACTTTAATTTTGGACGTACTTTAATTTGATACGACTTTAATTGGAAGCGATTTTTATGGGAGACGATTCCTATATGGGGACGGCATTTTGTTGATGCCATTTTGTAGAGACAAATTTTGTTGATGTCTTAACGCAAACATAAAATATCAATAAGTAAAGCGGACACAGCAAGGGGATGCAGATCATAGACTAGGACGGAACTCCACAAACCATTCCAGGTTAGCAATTTTTAATACACTTTATTATTGAAGGACTGTTTCCAATTTAATATTTGCTATACATTGTATATTTGTAAGAGTCATCAAAAAGTTAAAAATATGAAAACAAGGGAAGGTTTCTTGGAACTTTCGAATGTCCATGAATGTAATTAAAAGATATTTTTGCTGGCTTTCAGAAAAGCATAAATCTGGTAAATGTAGATATTTTGTATAAAAAGGAAAATTTTGAGTATTGTACATATTATCAATTATTATATTGTGTTCTAGAATTGCTTTATTTGAATTCAATAAGATTTATTCAGTGAGCTAGTCGGGGTAAAATCCTAAATTAATGTTTCATATCAAAAGGCGAATTTCATAGCAGTAAAAATGACGCCCAACATTGGGGCTTAAAATAATAAAGGCTACATCACAGCAATAAATATATATTGTTTTGATTATATAAATACATCTCAGCCTAATTTGTGCGAATGGATGGATTCAGCAACCAATTAAAACACTAAGTGTGTAGGATACTAGATGTTATTTTATGAAGTGATAGGTAGCATTTCTCTATAGTAATTAGGTAGACTGTTTTTAAATTACCGGTTACTGTATTATACCTTTAATGGTGATACTTTGAATTCCTATATAATAGCACATAACCTAAAATCTTTAACCAACTTTATGTAAATACGTAAAATGTTCTGTTTTTGTTAGTATTTTTTATGAAGATTTCGACTAACGGTACATTAGTTTTATGATATGTATATTTCAACATGTGTAGCTCCTGTAAATATAGCAGTTATAAAATATTGTAAGAATATTGTTTCTATTAAAGATATCTATCTTACTTAATATTTTGAAGGGGGAAAAAGGGACGAAGATTTGATTTTACCTTTAAATGATTCTTTTAGTGCCACACTAAGTGTAGATCAGGTACGTGTCAATTTTTGATAAAGGTTTATTTAAGGAAATATTTTAGATGCACGCCAAAACTACTGTTGTAGCTAGTCCTAGTTTCCAAGAAAATAGATTTTGGTTGAATGGGAAAGAAGAATCTTCTAATAAGCCAAGATTATTGAATTGTTTAAATGAGAGTAGGTTTTTGTTTGAATGCGTTTGAGATGATAATTCATATCAAAGGTTGTCAGATTAAGTTTTCAATAATAATAACCATACAGAAACACTATGTTTTGAAAATAAACCTTATTGCTTTACCGTGAGTTGTATTACTTATCAAATTTATAACCAATTTTGTGCAAGTTATGTATTTAAAGTTACAGGTCTTTTAAAAACAACTTAATAATTTTTGCAATATATGTATTTGCAAAAATATAATCTTAAAAATTATTATTGATACAACTTACTAAGATGACAAGCTTAGGCATTGCTATTCTTAATTGAGTGAGGATGATTTTTAGATACATCAATCTAAATTAATTGTTTTTTCATATTAATCAAAAGCTTGTGCATCTTAAAGCTAAATTGCTTTCTTATTTTGGAAGATGCTTTGTGTTGCTTACGAATTGAGGGCCAAAAATACAGAATGGATTTTTAGTTTTAAACTTTTTATGAACTGAAACTACTGCCCTATTGCATTGTAATGGATAGATAAAACTGACTTAGTGCTTATGCTACCTTTGATCTCTTTGGTGCTAATAACTAATGGGGTTTTACATGCCAAAACCAAATTTTGTCTTATGTAAACTTTTCCTCAATTTATCTGCATATTCATTTTGTTCTTTAGTAATAGATGTTATTTTGCTTTAAATTCAATTTAAAATGATCGGCATTTACAAACTTAACACATATGATTGACAAGTAAACTTATCAGGTTTGCCTTGATTTGGAAAAGTCACCTTGTGTTTGATTTATTAGTTATTAATTTTTCCTACCTTACGTGTAAATATCACATTACTAAAACTTTTTTGTAACTTGAATTTATAAGGATAGCTGTGAAGCTGAATGCAAATTTGTATTTACTTCTAATTTGTGTTAACAGAAGATTACATGATATGAGCTATAGAAAAGGAAAATAGGAAATTGCTATTGTGTAGCACGTGCAACTTGATTCAGGTTGAGTTACCATAATCCCAGTGACTAAGTATTACACTATTAACAATATATCATTTCCATTCGATTGTAAAAAATTTCTAAATGTGAATATGGGAGATAGTTTTGCACAGCATTAAATACAGTGTTTTACGACTGTAACACATTGGAATTACAGTAAATAAATACTGAATGTAAAAAGAGGCATTGAATATTGATGTACCCTGTATAATTCTGATTTCATGATAAGTCTTCAGTAAACATGGCGTTGCAATAAATAGTTAGATATATTAAACTCATAAACTTCAAAACCACAAAAGCACAGTATTATTCTTGGAAAATATTTATTGGAATGAAACTTAGGCTTATACATTATTTTAAACTACAAAAAAGGGTAAACAAAATATTTATTTCAGTAAATAAAATGCATCCCAAAAATAGGAGAGCTTTTTTACCAATGCTAGTTAAATAAATTAGAATCAATGTTACATAGTTGCAATACAAAGAAAACCCCAGACACACTTTAATACAATATAAAAACCGAGGAACTTGATTAGTGGAAATTCATGGATACAGATATAATGTAATCATTTCAACATAATACATGTATTCATTTATATTGCTGGAGAGAAGGAAACACTGAACATTAACCTAAATAAGTCACCTGATACTACGATACTTTCCTGTTATTTATTCCATAACCTAATAGGAAGACTACCATGACAAAAACCCTGATGGAACATAAGAGAGGAATTAAATGACAATAATTACATCAGACGGAAAAACGAATTAATTTCGAGCCGTTAATATAAACAGGTCAAAGTGTAATCGTTTGAGCCCGTAATATGGCGGTAACCCACGCTGTAGAGGGCTCGGCATGGGGAAAGTTGAAAGTGAAAGCAACAGCTAAAATATTAATATAAATGTTCCTGCATGGATAATAAATGTGGCGTGCGACTTAAGTTTTGAACATACGCTTACATGGGCATTTTCAATCTACATGTTTGTGGAATTATCATCGCTATCATGGTTAGGACTTAGATAGTTCACTTTCCATTAAATTGGAATTTTGTGTGGTGTTGGATCAAGGGAGCTGTTGCTTTTAGAATGAGAAAATGAATAATACTGATGGTTGTGGAAAATACTGGAATTAAACAGTGAGTAATATTATGAGCTTTTGTGTAACTTTTAGAAAATGTGTATGTGATTTTAAATGTAAATAAATGGTGTGCGTTTAAGTAGTAAGAAATTAATTAAAGTGAAAGTGATTATTTTGTTGAACGATGATTTTGCAATGGATTAAGTGTTGGCTACATTTAAGCAAAATTGTTATCATTTTAAAATATTAAGAAATATGTACGTATTGATTGTACATCATTTTGGAATGGACAATGAAAGAATAGAATGATAAAGCTGGTATTTCACTGTTTTGTGTGTTTGTTATTTACAATATTGCTAGAAATTGGGATTTATAAATGTCATATAATTTAATATGGGATATGGGGGTGATATGATTATTGATAAATTTAATGACATTTTAGGATTTCTTTTAGCAATATTGGGTTAGAGTAAGGTTAAGAAATTTAGTTTTTTTAAGGAAAGTATGCTTGTATTTTTATTGAAACTATTTAGTGTTGATAGAGCTAAGTTTATGTTGATTTGTGTTGAATATATTTAAAAACTACGTAAACATATTTGTAAACCTGTGCGGAATAACTGTCTTCAGTGTAGGGATAATATCGGAAGAGATTGCTGTGGCAGATTGTTTCACGCCCCTCAATTAGTACAAATAAAAAGCCTTTCGGGGCAAGTGATTAATGTAATACAATTTCTTGTATTTCAGCCATTTTATTTTTATTTCGAATTTTTCCATTCTTATATAATTTTTTCATAGGAATCCACTCCCGCGCCACTGCAGTAAACTGAAGCTCCTTTATATTGTTACCGGGTTCCCACCCCTTTGGAGCAAATAAAAATTTAGTAAACACTCATTTCATCTGTAGCACGACTTTGAAATTTTAAGTAGCAATCAAACAGCATCCCAAGATTTTTGGCTGCTTGTGTAAATTCAGTTACATTATCACCAATCACATTTTTTACGTATAAAGCAACAATAGCTTGGTTACACATTACCATAGCTTCATCATACATACAAACTGATTTAGTGGGATTAAGTGTGAGACCATTGTAATTAGATCATTCAAGGATGATTGGCAAAGTTATATATAAGAATTCCACTGGGTGATTAATCATTAGCAGATCACAATATACGTAAAGTCAGCTACAAATATGGTAAATAGAACATGGTCCAGAGTACACTGATTGATTTCTAATTCATTAGATATCTGATCTTGTATCTTGACCGTCTACAAGTAGCCACTAAAATAGTTATACATTTACAAAAGTACTAAGTCGTTACACCCAATATAGTTTAATTTTGCTAATAGCAACTTCATATAGCCGACCAAATTTAGAGTTCATGACAGAGGTGCCAGCTGAGACGGCAGAACTGAGAGGCATTTAAAATGCTTTCTACACTGTGTTGTATACACTAATTTTTCAAGCATTTTATTTAAATAAAATAATTTTTTGTTTATATATATTTAACGTGTATGTTTTAAATTGAAAGTACAATTGGTTAAGGAAGAATTATTTACATAAAAAGGGATGATTACTGTTTTGTTTAAATCAATGCTATTATTGGAGGTCACCGTTTGACATAAACAAGGTAACTTGACTTGCATGAATCATTCTATTACAGCGATCAGTAATTTTACAATTAACTACGCTGGTTTCAAGTTAAATATGATGGCTGGAAACGCCCTTTCCTGTGCAATTTCAATGTATTTTTATTATTTAACCACAGTGTAAAGTAATGAAATCTTTCTAGATAGACTTATATGCTTGAAAGAAAATTTAAACCCAATCTATTAATCCACATATTGAACATATTAAATGAGCATTAGTTTAGAACTGTTGCAATTAATATTTCAATCTTTCCATTTAAAGATGATGCAAGGCAAATTTGTTCTGAAAAATGTTTTTCTTCCACTCATATGCAATATGAATGAGCACGTACACTAGACTTCATCTGTCTTTATACCTTTGAAGATTAATGCCCTAGGGCGATTTTGTCCATGCATTTTACAAGTTTATCATCCAGAAAAATCACTTTTCTGATTAGCATTGAACCTCGATACCCATTACTAGCATTTAAATTAAACGAATGTATACTTGTATGCTATTTCTTTTAAATGAAAATAATTCTAAATTTCCATAGTAAAGAAAAGGTCATCCTCAAATATACCGGAACTTATTAACTGGAATGTCCACATATGTTCAGAAAATAATTTTCCGACTGCAGCTGGATTAGCATCATCAGCAGCTGGTTATGCATGTTTAGTCTTTGCATTAGCAAATTTATATGGCATTACTGAGAATATATCTGGAATTACTCGAATGGGTTCTGGAAGTGCCTGCCGGAGTATATATGGTGGATGGGTAAGATCATTTTGTAATCCTTAATCTTATATATGTAACACAATGATGTACTTTTTACAATGAAATAGGTTCATATATATTTAATAAGATGTAATAATAACTTAGACTTTTATGCAAAACCCAAATGACCATTTCAAATCGAACTAGTAATTGAAAGGCAGAAAATATAAGGTCCCCGACAGGATTCGATCCTGTATTTTACAAATCTAAATCATGTACACAACCATATATCAAGTAACAGATATATTCGATTAAATGATTATTGGCAATTTCTGAGATAAAAAGCTCTGACACGTCGATTTTTATTTTTAAATTGTCATTTAATTATGTAATTTTTAACCCCCACCCTTCAACCACTAAGCGCTAGCATCTCCTACTTAAAAATTTTAAATAGCAATGTACCCCTTGTGATACCTCAATTAATAGCATTTTCGTGCAAAATAAAATTTTACAAAAAAATTCTAAATCGGTTGATAAATAACTGTTTTATTCAATAAAACGTATTCACTTAAAATACCAATTATCGGGTATGCCTTGACAAACAAAATGTTTATATAGTGTCAAATAAGTTTAGTGAAAGTACATTAGTTAGGTGCATGTTGCTTGTTTAATAATGTCAGCAAAAATGAGACAATCTAGCCGAAAGGATTGAAATTTTAATGATGATTGGGTTTGGAGATAGAATTCGAACGCACAAAGAAGTTCGAATTTGATTCCAAGAAATTCATCCTGACCTCCCCAATCTCGCAATCAACGATAAGCCAAATTGAAAATAAATTATGGAATATTGGACACGTACGAGATAAATCTAAAGATGGACGTCCATCAGCTCTAGATGAAGATTCAGAATTGGATGTCTTGCTATTTGTGCAGGAAAATCCACATTCAAGCATTGTGGTTGTCGCTTCACAGTTAAATGCATCAAAAGTTGTAGTTCATAGATTTCTCCATAAGCAAAAGTTTCACCCTTACAAAGTCCATTAGTGCAAGAGTTATCAGATGATGATTTTGATAGGCGAGCGCAATTTTGTGAGACAATGATGGAAGTTTGCAATGAAAATCCTGGATTGGAAGGAAATATTATGTTCTTTGATGAGGCAACATTTTATTTAAATGGTACTGTTAATAAGCAGAATTGCCGTTATTGGGCTGATGAAAATCCGCATTGGATGATGGAAGCAAATACACAATTTCCACAAAAGATTAATGTTTGGGCGGGGATAGTGGGTAATAAAATTGGACCGTACTTTTTTGAGAGAACACTCAATGGAGAACAATATCTAAATTTTCTCCAATTTGAATTAATTTCGGCTTTAGCGGTACTACATCTGAATGCAGAAGATTGTGATTCACCTCATTCCAGTATTTGGCTACAGCAAGATGGTGCGCCTCTCCACTATGCACGTCCAGTACAGGAATATCTTGACCAAGTATTTCCTATAAGGTGAATTGGTAGACGAGAACAAATTGAATGGCCCGCAAGGTCTCCCGACTTAACACCTTTGGACTATTTCCTCTGGGGTTATTTAAAATCTAAAGTGTATCTGAATAGGCCTCAAAACGTAAACGAGTTAAAACAGAGAATTCGGAATGAAATTCGCTTAATTTCCCCTCAGATAGTAAACAAAGTTCAACAAGAGTTTGTCTCTAGATTAGGTCACTGCCTACCCACTAACGGACAGCAGTTTGAACATTTAATTTAAATTGGGTTTGTTTTTTGTTTTTTATTTAAGTTTTGTTTATTGAATAAAACAGTTATTTATCAACCGATTTAGCTTTTTTGTAAAATTTTATTTCTGCATGAAAAATGCTATTAATTGAGGTTTAACAAGGGGTACATTGCTATTTAAAATTTTTAAGTAGGAGATGCTAGCGCTTAGTGGTTGAAGGGTGGGAGTTAAAAATTACATAATTAAATGACAATTTAAAAATAAAAATTGACGTGTCAGAGCTTTTTACTCAGAAATTGTCAGTAATCATTTAATCGAATATATCCGTTACTTTTGGGAAGCACTATATATAACTTTATGTGTGTATGTGTTATATCGTGCATTTTAAGTTGATACTTTATATGCAACTGTGCATAGAATGCATTAAAACAAACAACTTTTTTTTAAAAACATTTTTCACATAACTTGAAAACAAAGAAGTTATTTCTCCTTTAGAAGTTTATCAGAAACAAATGTTGGTCCTGGAAAGTACCATATTACTAGAATATTGAAATATGCTTGCACATTAATAATTACGTAGTGTCCATTATACCTTCTCAAAAACGGTAGTTATTTATTCATTTAGTGTCTAACAGCATATGCCACTTATAAGACACTAATTTAAAAATAACAGTAATAAAATTATAGGCAGTGCACAAGTGCTAAATATCCTACCAATACGTTATACATATTCAAAAATAGCAAAAGAAAACTCTTATTTTATAATTTAATAATATGGCATCCAAAAGTTGAAGCAACCTCTTAATGGTAAAAGAAGGAAAAGGAATGGGGAAAAAAACTTCAGCTTTGCGTTATAACGCTCAGTAGTTCATCTAGACTACACCGATTTATATCCACATTTCCTCTGCTTATTTGATCAAAGTATCTACACATGAAGTGAATATGTGACTTAATTAGCACATTTGTTCTTGCATACGAAAGATGGAAAGTTGATGTCAGCCTAGCATTTAACCGGGGCACGTGAAAGTTGAGCTTTTGCTGCAGATCTGAACAGTCAATTTTATTGTGCAATAACTGATAGAGGAAAGTTAAACCCAAACGAATGCGTCTATTTTCACACGAGTCAATTTCAAAAGTGTTCAATAAAACAGAGTGGTCAATGCCTCTGGGTGGATAAGTGTGATTCTTCTTGAACCATATAAGATTTAGAGCTTTCCTCTGTACCTTTTCAATTGATGTTTTGTGACATTCATAAGTTGGATTCCAAATAATGCTGGCATATTCAAGCTTGCACCTAACGTAAGCAAATATAGCAACTTGATTGTAGATATATTCACAAAATCACTAGAAGTGCGTGTAATAAAACCTAACATTTTATAAGCAGACGAGACAGTTTGCAAAATATGTTTAGTGAACGTGAAATGAGAGTCGAATAATACACCCAGATCCTTTATTGACTTTGATCTTGATAATATCTCCAAATTAAGCATGTATTCATAGAGTACTGGTTCGGTTTTACGAGTATATGAAACGATTTTACATTTATGAGTGTTTAAACTCAGCTTGTTTAACGTGCACCAATTGTAAAGGTGAGATAAATCCGATTGAAGTATGGCAGTCATGGTGATTTGATACAGATGAAAATATTTTCACATCATCCGCAAACATTAATACTTGACATTTTAATTGGTAGCTCACGTCATTAATAAATATAAGAAAAAATAAAGGACCTAAGGTCGTGCCTTGAGGTACTCCTCATGTAGGAATATATTGATTTGACTTGTAACCGTTGAATATTATATGATGAGGTCTGTCTTGAAGATAAGATTCTAATAGTGTGATGTTAGTATTACTAATGCCAATTTCGTGTAGTTTTAAGAGCAGAATGTTGCGAGTTAGTTTGTCAAAAGCTTTAGTTAATTCCGTATATACAACATCTACTTGACCCTGTTTATCTAGTTCATCGGATACGAATTGTGCCAAGCAAGCTAAATTAGTAGTTGTTGACCTCTTCTCCATAAAGCCATGTTGGAAGGGCGAGATAATTTACTTGACATTGAGATATATATATATATATATATATATATATGTCTGGATAGAATGATCTCAAATATCTTCGCGAAATTTGAAATAATTGAGATTGGTCTATCATTAGTGATATCAAGGATATCTCCATTCTTAAAAATTGGACAAACCTTCGTTAACTTCCATTGCGTGGGAAATACTGATGTTTTTAGACTTAGATTAAAAATTATCAAAAGCAGAATCACAAATACGTTACAGCAGTCTTTGATAATATAACTGGGTGCTTGATCCAGTCCAGGCGATACTTTATTTTTTAGTTTTCTTATAGCTGACAAGATGCCAGTTCCATAAATACTTGTTAGATTTATAATTGGCATGTTGTTATATTGAAGAACCATGAAGTCATCGGACTTCACGAAAAGAAGGTTTGGTTGATATACGCTATTAAAATATTCAGCAAACACGTCAACAATTAGTTGCGGGGTGCGATATTCATTGCCTCCATATTTACAATCGCCGGTATACTGTTATCTTTAGATCATGGTTCGACTTGTTTAAGAATTAGGTATAAGAATTCATAATTACTATCATGAAGTGCCAGTAGTTGAAATTGAAATTTTAACACACTCAACAGTACCAATTCTGTCTTATAAAACCATTTATTGAGTAAACTCAGAGAATTATAGTACACATTTATAGTAGTAATTAGTAAGTGGACAATAAACAGGAACATGTCTGTTGGAGATGCTGTAACATGCCAATTTACCATTCTATTACCATGTTACATTGTGGTCCAATTTCCCCCAATATGAAAGCATTATTTGTCTTAAGTTTATACTAATACCGTTTATAATCACAAAAGTTTTGGTTTGTGTAACGTTTCCCTTTAGTATTATTAAATAATACACTAAATACATCTATCTTTACTTTTAATTTAATATTCTTTCCTTTGTATAAACAATATAAATAATTAAGATCAGATGTAATTTTCCTATTGGTTAACCTTTGAATAATATTCATAAATACACAACTGGTGTATAAATGAACCTAGCCTCTAGGATAGTTTTCTTGTTTTGCCCCTCTCTCAAAAGTGTGGTTATCTGAAAACGAGAATTAAAATTTGGTTTGTCATGATGTCTAATTGCCTTTTGAACACATGCCGTCTTCTGATAAAGATGTCCTTTCGAAAGCCACGCTGTTGTACCTGGTATGTAAAAGGTGTCTTTACTTATTCTTCCTAACATACATAAATATCGTTTTAGAATATAAGCAAAACGCTTATGAAGAGGGCCTACCTAGATAACCCGTTCATAATGTTAAAGGATGGTAAGAGTTTTTTTAGATTTAATTTTAGTTAGTTCCTCGTGACGAATTGCAATATTTCGTTAGTGTAACACGCTTATTTTCTAGGGTTCTCCTATGGTGGCATATCTTACCGTTGCATGTTCTCCTATGGTGGCATATCTTACCGTAGCATATCCTTCTGTGATTGCATGTCCCCCTATGGTGGCATATCTTACCGTAACATTTTCTATGATGGCATGTTTTCCTCTGATGGCGTGTCCTACCTTATAGAATATCTTCTGATGACAGGCTTTCTCGTGGCATATTCCTTCCTGAAGTATTTTCAGGTGATGTATTCTCTGATTGAGAATTTGATTATCTAAGCTGAGCTTAAGCTCATGCTTTAACTTTATTATCTACAAATATTACCGTTTATCGTTTAAGAAAGTTATGTTGACGTTCTTAAGTACCTTCTAAAATAAATCAAGTTTTGCTGATGAAACATGGCTGTGGAACAAACAAGGATTCGCCCTTACAAATTGGAAGTTTGAGGTGTTCGTCTCAACAACAATAGGCAAATCCGATGGTTCTGGACAAGCCATAAAGCTCAACATTTAAGTATATGTTTCTTATCATTTATATATCTGGAATACAGGTATGAATATATCGTATTTATTTTTGTGATGGAACGAAGTGCATGCGTTCCGTTTAAATATTAATTGTCTGAAAATCATGCATGTAAAGTTTAGTCATTACCTTATTTATCGATTACCTTAACTATTACCGATTACCGTAGTTAATTTAAATATTATCTTTGCCTTGTTATATAACCCACTGAGTTGTAAACAAGAAAGCTTTCATGAAACCTTTAATGTAAATTTTGGGTTAATATTCAACATAAACGTTCTTTTTAAATTATCTTTACTAATGTTAAACACTACAAAGTGTACTTATGATTTCCTTTATTAAGAGTTTAATTGAAATTGTGCCTAAGCACAATAATTATTTTAGATTTTTCTTATATCGTATCTACTAGAGTTTTAAACAAAATTTTGAAATAAGGAGTGTAGATATATATATATATATATATATATATATATATATATATATATATATATATACTTCATTTGGTGATTATATCGTATACAAATTTGGTTGTAAGAAAATAACGATACATATTTAATTTCTTATTAATGTTGTTAAATGAACGTCAATATATAAGTTGTATTAAGATATTTTCTTTTGTCAAGTTCTAAATTGCATCCCTTTAACTTGCCTGGGTAAAATTTAACTTAGTCCTCTAAACCCCTGAGATACAGTCTCTTGCAATCTACCGCAGCCACAAACGGTCGACGCTAGTCCCGCCAGAGTTTTATTTAGACTCTGTTGTACACCCTTTCCTATCAGTATAAAGGAAGGGTGCACATTGGCGCCCAACGATTATTTTTTTTTCTCTTTAAATTTTTTTTTTACACCACTTGACACCCAACGTGCTTATCTTTTCTAAATCCTTACCTCGATTGACACCACTTTGGTGCCCAACTTTTATTTTTTTACTCGCCCAACATGTGTTTCTTTCTAAATTTTTCTTAACACCACTTTGATGCCCAACGCTTATTTTTTTACATATTTTTACCTTAACGTTCACCACTTGGCGCACAACTAAAAATATTTTTTTCTTTAGTCGATACCTTGACGCCCAACCTTTAATTTTTCTACATTTTTTTACCTTAACGTTCAATACTTTAGCAACCAACCCTACAATTTTTTTTTAAAACTTTTCTCTATATGCCAATACGTTGGTATTCAATATTTTCTCATTACGTATTTTCCGTTAAACGACATCCCTTACTAAACAACCACTATAGTTTAAAACTCACTACAATAATACAACATATTATCTTATAGAACGCTTTCTACAACACAAAGTCACAATATACCTTTACCGATTTTTGAAATATTTTTTCGTTACTCATTACCTAAAAATACCTTTAAAATTTTCTTAATTTTTTTTTGTTTCTATATGAAACTGGCGCCCAACAAAACGAATAAATTAAAAACAGAACAAAATTTATAAGTTTCTTAAAATAAATTTCACTAAAACAATTTCCTTTTCTCAAAATATATTTCTTACACTTTTAAGATGGAAGATAATTTTATTGCAGGACATTTATTATCTGATGAGCTTGAGTATGAACTTTACATAAGGTCAGTAGTTTCAAAAAAACCCATGGAAGAAAAAAGAAAACTTTTAGCTCGTCTATTACGCAAAGAAGTTTCTAAACCACCTCCTCATAAAGATTTTTTAAATTATAATATAACTTTTGAACAAGATAGCGAACAAATAACTAGTACAATACACTCGGTTACTATTTTGTTAAATGATTTCGAAGGAAACGGTAATGACTCTATCTTTAAAAAATAAAGTCACGCCTGGCACATGTTTGTGGCAGAATAAAGCGTTATCTATACCTGAAATTAATAATGAAGAAGCAACAATTTTCAAAAATGAAAGTTATGCAACAGCACTACTGTTAGAAGCTGATCTTCATGAAAAAGTAGAAAATTATGAATTATCTGCTGGCATAAATGAAGTTTCTTTAATAAATCCAACCCCCACTATAAATGTTCATCCTCCTACCGTAACATATATATCTAATCCTACACCAATTTCTTCGTGGTCAATTAAATTTAATGGTAAGCAAAACACATTATATGAATTTTAGAAAGAGTTACTGAATTAGCTGAAACAAGAAAAATTTCTGAAGAAGAGTTGTATTCGTCTGTCATGGAACTCTTTGACGGAGATGCAATTATCTGGTATAGGGAAATAAAACATTTCGTAACTGATTGGGATTCCTTAGTTGCTCGTCTAAAACAAGATTTCTTACCACCAAATACAGAAACTATGTTATGGGAAGAAATACGTAACAGACGACAAAAACTTAACGAAACAGTGACTATTTATATAATGAAAATGCAAAATTTATTTCGTAGATTTCAAAACTACCATTAGAATCAACAAGAATTCAAATAATATCGCAAAACTTATTACCTGATTTTATTACACCCCTATCTATAATTTTACCTACAATAAATACAATTTCAGACCTAGTAATAGCTACAAAAAGATTAGAAGAATCTTTTAGAGTAAAAAACCAAGCACTTTTGTTAGATAACTATAAACAATCAAGTACCTCAACTTTTAATCAAGATAAAAATACCTTACAAAATAAATTTCAGAAACAAAAAATTCCTACTTACACACAATCCTTTAATAAAATTAAATATTTTCCGCAACAAAATAAAACAGATACATATCGCTCCCTAAACAAGAATCTCAAATTAATACACTAAAATATATTACACAGTTTAATACCTTTGAACCCTTTCAAAAGCAATCTACCTTCTCTAATAATAAAATGCACTAACAAAAATTTACCTTTACATAAAACGGTGTATTATTCAAGTAATATACAGCCAGCACAAATTTCCTGTTGAATTGCCAAAACAAGGACATACCTATCCTTCCTGTAAATACACAAGAAAAATTTTCTGTTATAAATGCGGTTACCCTAATGTAACAATTTCTTCATGCCCCAACTGTTCAAAAAACTAATATCGAAGTACTGGAAAAATAGCCGATCTAGTACTTATTATAATAAAAAGGCTAAAAATAAATATTACCGAAACCCTAATAAGTCTGAAGATAATCAAGATTGGTTAAATTGGTTAAATAAAGTAAAAAAATTTTATAAACAAAATACTTCCTACTTAAAAACATTTAATTTTATTTCTAAACCTTTAGACAATAGACCGTATATAAAAGTAAAATTACTTGATATTAATATCACTGCACTTTTCGATACTGGAAGTAACATTTCTGTAATAGGCTCACGTGGTATTCCTATAATAAATAATTTGAATTTAGAAATTTTTCCTTTACGTGAACATAAATTATTTACTGCAGATGGCACACCCCAAAAAATATCTGGTACCGTAGACTTACCCATTTTTATAGGAAAACTTTGTCGTTTAATTACCTGTTTAGTTGTTCCTCACTCACATTCATTTATTTTTGGCACTGATTTTGCACAAAATTTGAACTTACCTTAGACTTTAAAAATAATTCCTGGGATGTTTTTTCATCAACCAGTGAAACAGTCCCTTTAACATATCTTAACTCTTATACAAAATCCCTCAATTACATAATAATCTTTGCTCATTAGAAGATTTATCTTCAACTGAATTTTCTCAAGCTAAAAAATTATCGATTCCTTTTCTAGTATTGCTAGTACAGACAAAAAATTAGGTCGACTGATAAAATATCTATGCATATCGATACTGTTGGTCATAAACCAGTACGAAAACGTCCCTATCCCTTATCGCCATATATGTCTAAAATATTAAATGAAAAGTTAGACGAAATGTTAACTTTAAAAGTAATAGAAAATGTACAAGTCCCTGGTGTTCACCAATCTTACTTGTAAAAAAAGCTTCCGGAGAGTATAGAGTTTGTTTCGATGGCAGAGGTTTAAATGAATTAACTGTCCATGACAGCTATCCTATGCCTAATGTAGAAAGAATACTTAATATGCTTAGAGATGCTACTTACATTTCAAGCATAGATCTGCGACATAGTTTCTGGCAGCTTCCACTCACGGAAGAGTCCAAGGATAAAACAGCATTCAGCGTAATTGGCAGAGGTCAATTTAGATTCACTACTGTCCTGTTTGGTTTGAGGAACGCAGCTCAAACACAACAACGTCTAGTAGATAATATCTTCGGTCCAGAACTTGAACCGAATATTTTCTGTTACCTTGACGATATTGTTATAGTATCTCCCACGTTTGAAGAACATTTAAAACTGTTAGAAACTGTACGTGATCGTCTTATAGAGGCGAATCTAACAATTAATTTAAAAAAATGTGAATTTTTTAAGAAGTCAAATTTCTTGGATACATAGTAGGGGCTAGTTCTCTTCGCACTGACCCTGAAAAAATTTCAGCAATGGTTAATTATCCACGTCCTAAAACCACTACAGACATTAAACGTTTTGTAGGAATGTGTAGCTGGTATAGACGTTTCATAAACTCATTTTCTTCTCTTATGTCGCCAATAAATGACTTGTTAAAAGGTAAAAAGAAAAAACAACAAATAGAATGGACTTCAGAAGCTGAAGTTTCCTTTTTAAAAGTAAAACAAATACTAATTTCCGAACCTATCTTATGTCAGCCCGATTTCAGCCAACCTTTACGATAGAAGCAGATGCTTCCAACACTGGTTTAGGTGGAGTTCTCTTACAAAATTTTGATGGTACCGATCGAATTATATCTTATGCTAGTAGATCACTTTCCCGTTCAGAAAGAAACTATTCCGTTACCGAACGCGAGTGTCTAGCTGTAATTTTTGCCATAGAGCGCTTTCGTCCATGGATCGAAGAACAAAATTTCGTGTGATCACAGATCATCATAGCCTTCTGTGGCTAAACAATATTCAAAATCCATCCGGAAAACTTGCTCGCTGGGCAACACGTCTTCGACAACACACTTTCGATCTCGTCCATAGAAAGGAAAATTACACATTATTCGATTCTCTTAGTCGTATAACACAAGAAAATATATCTAATTTAAATATTTTGGAAATAGATTTGAATAATATCGATAATTTCTATAGTTCATTAAAAGACAAAATTATTAAGTCTCCAAATAATTATCCTCAGTGGAAAGTTGAAAATAACTTAATTTATAAATTTGAATCCGTTAACTTACCGTTTTCTTCAAATATTTCTGAGTGGAAACTTTTAGTACCCACTAAACAAAGAAAAACCATAATAAGCAATTGTCATGATCCGCCTACCGCTGGTCATTTTGGTTATTTTAAAACTTTGTCCAGAGTAAAGGAGACATACTACTGGCCAAAAATGAAATTTGACATTATGCGATATTGCCGAAACTGCCTTATCTGTGGAGCACAAAAAGCTTCTAATTTACCACCTTTAGGATTATTTGGAAAGGAAAAAGATGTGCGTTTCCACTTCCATACTTTAGCTATCGATCTTATCGGACCCCTTCCTCGTTCCAAACAAAGTCACAAATGGTTACTAGTCATAGGTGACTGGTTTTCGAAATTTACCTTACTTCACCCACTACGTAGTGCTCAGGCACATATCATAGAAAAATATCTAGAAAACAATGTTTTCTTAAGTTACGGCGTCCCGCTTTATAATTTGTGATAACGGCAGTCAGTTGACTGGCCATATCTTTAAAATGTATGTTCCAAATATGATATAGAAAAATTTGGTTTAACGCAGTGTACCACCGCAGTGTAACTTTGTAGAAAGGATAAATAAAACTGTAGGCACTGTTATCAGATCATATATTAGTACACACAATAAGTGGGATGAAAATTTGTCTAAAATACAATACGCAATAAATTCCGCAAAACACGAAGTAACTGGTTTCACACCTAATTTTCTTGTCTTTGGCCGTCATGTACCTATCTCTGGTAAATTTTATAGTTCATCTTATAAACCCTCAGAGGATGTCGATGTTATGCCAGAAGATAGAGAGGCATATGCTGTTGACCATCAAGGTCTTTTCGCTCTTTTTAAAGAAATTCGTAATAATAATAATAATAATAATAAGAAATTTATTGTTCAACAGAAAACATTCCACTTACAGAACAATAATAAATATCTACAAGGATGATACAGACTAAGATACAATACAAAATATTAAAGTAAAATTTTTAAGTATGGGTTTGTTCATGCATAACATGCAGTATATGTTTAATGCTATGGAACATTATATCACTAACATTAGAAATTTTGTTATAATTTTGGCACATAACATAAATAGGTGACTTAAGCAGTAAATTTGATCTTGAAGTGGCACATACGAATGTAACATTAACTCTCGCATTAAGCCTCGGTGTATGAAAATTAATTTTTGATAATAAATGTGGGCAGTCAACTGTATTGTGAAACAAATTATATAAAATTTGACAGAGGAGTCAATTCTACGATTCTCCAAAGATTGTATATCAAATATTTTAAGTAATTCATTTTGAGGATAGCCTCTCACAGGGTAGTAATTATTCACTCTAAAGTATATAAATTTTAAGAATTTTCGCTGTACACCTTCTACTGCAATTTTATGCTTATCATAATATGGATACCATATTAATGAACAGTATTCAAGCTTTGACCGTACTAAAGAGAAGTAAAGTAATTTTAAGGTCTTCAGGTTGGTAAAAGTTTTACAATTCCTAATAAGAAAACCTAAGATTTTAAATGAGGACACTGTGATATCTGCAACATGTTGAGAATCTCAATTTATCATCAAACTTAATTCCTAAATCTTTTACCATAAAATACCGTGGTATATCGATAGATTCAATGGTATAGTTAAAATATGTAATCTGCTTTTACGAGAGAAAGTAACGATTTTGCATTTGGAAATATTCAGGTTAAGACTATTGTTATGACACCATAGTACAACTTTGTTTATGACACTCTGAAGTTTGGAACAATCATCTATAGTGGATATTTTTGTAAACATTTTCACATCATCTGCAAAAAATAGATGTTCACTTGTAATTATTTTTGATAAGTCATTCACAAAAAGAATAAATAGTAAGGGTCCCAAATGAGAGCCTTGAGGAACTCCTGAAGTTATTAACACGAATTCTGATTGAAAACCATTATAAGCAACATACTGCTTCCTACAAGACAAATACGATTTGATAAACAACTGTAATGATTTATTGAAACCAAGGTTTTCCAACTTCCATGTAAGTATAACATGAGAAATACTATCAAATGCTTTACGGAAGTCCATATATATTGTATCTACTTGACCTTCTGCATCTAAAATCTCGGAAACATATTGAGTAAAAATAGCTAAATTGGATTGTGTTGATCGATTGTGCATAAAACCATGCTGGTTATCGGAGATAAGTACTTTAACAAGTGGATATATTTCTTTATAGATACACAATTCAAATACTTTAGCAAAGTTTGATAAAATACTTATTGGACGATAGTTATTTATATCAGTTGTGTCTCCACCTTTATGGATAGGGCAAATTCTTGCAATTTTCCATTTGTCCGGAAATGTGTTAGTTTTAAGTGAAATATTAAAGATACTACTCAGAGGTTTAGCTAAAATAGTGGCACAGTCCTTTACTAAGAAACAGGGAACTTGATCGAAGCCAGCTGTATTTTTATTCTTTAGTGTTTTAATAGAGGCCAGTACCATTTCCTCTGAAATAGTATTAACAATTATATTAGGTGTACTACATGGATTGATATTGTCAAAGAATTGAAATGAAGTTGTAACAGGTGAAAATACACTTGCAAAGTGACTGCTAAAGCCATCAACGATTTCTTTAGCTGAGTTATACATAGTATCGCCAAGTCTCATCTTGCCGGGATTCGTGAGTCAGATTTTTTTGACCTAATATAAGACCAAAATTCTTTTTGGTCTAGTATTATGGCATTTTGTATATTATATATGTATGCTTTATAACTTCTCCGTATTTGACATTTGATAAGTCTCCTTAGTTGTTTAAATTTGGTCAAATCACAAGGTAAGTGCAATTTGTTAAAACGTTTATGAATTTGAACTTTAAGTAAATATTATTGATTATTTCTTTAGTAAACCATTTAGGGTAGTTACCAGGATGCTTAATATAGTATGGAACGTGTAAGTCAAAAACTCTATTTATAGTTTTGTAAAATGCTGAACATGCCAAATTTGCATCCTCAATTTGTGATAGAAAATCCCAATTTATTTGAGATAAAGCATGATATAAATTAATTATATCTGCTTTCTTAAAATTGTATTTGCTACTCACAGACATGTTAACAGGAAATTTAGAAAACCGTGCTTGAGCCTCTAAGGTAACAACTAAAGGTGGGTGATGCATATCCTCTGGTACAATAGGACTATCATCACGAGAAACTGAGCATATTACATTCGTCAGTACCAAATCAAGTAATTTATTATTTGTATTCAGAATGACGTTACATTGGTTTAGGCCTAAAATAGATAAAAATTTTTTTAAGATTGTTGATTTTGTATCAGTAGTATTTGTCCAAACAAAAAGTGGAATATTAAAATCACCTAGTATAAGTAAATGCATACATGAAAAACATAGTTGTTCAAATGCTTCAAAAAGAAATAAAATCATTTACAGTTGTACTTGGTGGAATGTATAAAACAAAAATGGATAAAGTAATTGCTGTAAATCTGCACCTGCAGCCTACAACATCAATTGAAGGAACAACTTGTCGTAAGTTAGTGGTGTCTATTGGCTCGGAAAGTATTGATGTTTTTAGGGCAATGAATACTCCTCCGCCCCAAGTTGTATTAGTCAAGTTGTAGTTACGATCACACCTAAATAATGAATAGTTCAGTGGAACTACTTCATTTATATGTATGTCAGAGTAAGAGCACTTTCAACAATTCCGATAAAATCAAATTCATTTTCACTAATTATCGAATAAAAACTTTGTAATTTGGTACGTAAGCCACGGACGTTCTGAAAGTAACCTATGAATTTTGCTTTATATGCTACATCATTATCCACTAAGTTTCTTGAATTAAATCTGTTACCTTTTGAAAATCCTTTTCACGATGGTATCGGTTTTAAGTTTTGAATAAAATTTCCTAATAGCTATTCCTTCTGGCCAGAATTCGGAGTTCATTAAAATAGGAACATAAATAGAATTCATTGTTAATTTAAATGAGCTATAATTATTAGGATAGCGTGACATTATCTTCTGAATTTTAAAGTTGTGAGGACCTTTTATTTCTAAATATGGTTGCAATTTTGCTTCGACGTAGTTATTGATTTTGCTAATATCTACAGAGGGATTCACTCTCGTAAGGTGTAGATTTGAGTTTCTCAATTTTTTTTCTATTGCAATGAAATCATCTAAACAGGGTTCATTAGTACCTCCTTGATTATTAATAGCTGTACCAATTACTAAGCCATTTTTTCTAAGATGATTTACTTGATTTCCAGTTTGATGCATAGGAGTGTAAGGTACTTTTGATACTGTTTTTGTCTTTATTTCTAACACATTATTATTATTATTATTAGTTAGCAATGCAATATTATTATCTAATGATAAAGGTAAGTCCTTAACCTTATCTGCATATGATTGTGCATTATGAACATGTTTATCAATGTTATTGTTATTAGAAGATTTCACCTTATCTTGACTATGTTGTGTACCATCTGCAATTTTCTTTACTTTTCTTGCTAGACCTAATGGTTGTGAAATTCCAGTTAGATCAATATCTTTAGTAAGTAGTTTAATTAATTCTTTATTACTTTCTGTTAGAATTATGATTTGCATTTTTAAATCTTGGATTTCATTCAATAATATTTTGGTTTCCTGATTAATTAAAATTTTGACCATGTTTTGTAGTGTAAAATTCTCTTCTAAATTAGCTATACTTTCTACATCTTCCTTTAAAACACTATCCAAATTGTAATTTTTGACAGACTGAGTATTGACACTCTCAATAATATCATTTGAATTGGCTGAGGCTTCACATGTCTTACAAAAATATTTATTAATACCATCATTGGAACTTGTAAATACCCCCATACGTCTGCTACATGATGTGTGACACCTTACAGAGCATTTACAACATTCCACAAATTTATTTACAGCATTTTCACTACAATAATAACAAACTTTCTTCAGAGAACTTTCATTATGATTTGACTTGGTAGCCATCTTGACGTAATAAACTTCATTTAGCATACAAAAGTATGGCTAACAGATACAATCTCCGTCGCAGAGAAATTTCGTTTAAAGTCGGAGATACTGTCTGGAGAACAAACAAAATATTATCTAGTGCAGCAGATGAATTTTCCTCCAAGCTTGCACCAAAATATATCTTGTGCACTGTTAATAAAAACTGTCAAACCTTGTATATAACCTCACTAATCCTGATGGGTCAAAAACGAACAATTGGCACATCAAGGACCTTAAACCTTATACTGGTACTGACATAAGTTAATTTTCGTTGTATAAAAACCCCCTCCTCCCCATGCCTCTATTAATTTTTTTGTTATCTAATTCAGATAACCAATTATAGCTTTATTTTTTCTCCACATTTTTTCTTTCTATCTTTTTTCTCTTAAACATGTCACCAATGAGTGGATAGTCCTTACCGATTATGACCTTACCTATTATGACTTCCCAGATTTTTTTACCCTACCGATTATGTATCTCTTCGGGACGTTTGATATGCTTTAGTTATCACACCACTCATTGTTGTTCTTTTTCACTTTTCCTCATGATGAAACTTCTTTTTTTACCAACACATTTAATTTTTTTTTATTCTCCTTCTCTTCTCATTTATTTTTTTACCGTATCACCTTAATACAAAAAAAAAATATTTCCTAATGTCATATTTTTTTTCTCTTTGGTCCGGGGCAGTGTAACATGCCAATTTACCATTCTATTACCATGTTACATTGTGGTCCAATTTCCCCCAATATGAAAGCATTATTTGTCTTAAGTTTATACTAATACCGTTTATAATCACAAAGTTTTGGTTTGTGTAACGTTTCCTTTAGTATTATTAAATAATACACTAAATACATCTATCTTTACTTTTAATTTAATATTCTTTCCTTTGTATAAACAATATAAATAATTAAGATCAGATGTAATTTTCCTATTGGTTAACCTTTGAATAATATTCATAAATACACAACTGGTGTATAAATGAACCTAGCCTCTAGGTTAGTTTTCTTGTTTTGCCCCTCTCTCAAAAGTGTGGTTATCTGAAAACGAGAATTAAAATTTGGTTTGTCATGATGTCTAATTGCCTTTTGAACACATGCCGTCTTCTGATAAAGATGTCCTTTCGAAAGCCACGCTGTTGTACCTGGTATGTAAAAGGTGTCTTTACTTATTCTTCCTAACATACATAAATATCGTTTTAGAATATAAGCAAAACGCTTATGAAGAGGGCCTACCTAGATAACCCGTTCATAATGTTAAAGGATGGTAAGAATTTTTTTTAGATTTAATTTTAGTTAGTTCCTCGTGACGAATTGCAATATTTCGTTAGTGTAACACGCTTATTTTCTAGGGTTCTCCTATGGTGGCATATCTTACCGTTGCATGTTCTCCTATGGTGGCATATCTTACCGTAGCATATCCTTCTGTGATTGCATGTCCCCCTATGGTGGCATATCTTACCGTAACATTTTCTATGATGGCATGTTTTCCTCTGATGGCGTGTCCTACCTTATAGAATATCTTCTGATGACAGGCTTTCCCGTGGCATATTCCTTCCTGAAGTATTTTCAGGTGATGTATTCTCTGATTGAGAATTTGATTATCTAAGCTGAGCTTAAGCTCATGCTTTAACTTTATTATCTACAAATATTACCGTTTATCGTTTAAGAAAGTTATGTTGACGTTCTTAAGTACCTTCTAAAATAAATCAAGTTTTGCTGATGAAACATGGCTGTGGAACAAACAAGGATTCGCCCTTACAAATTGGAAGTTTGAGGTGTTCGTCTCAACAACAATAGGCAAATCCGATGGTTCTGGACAAGCCATAAAGCTCAACATTTAAGTATATGTTTCTTATCATTTATATATCTGGAATACAGGTATGAATATATCGTATTTATTTTTGTGATGGAACGAAGTGCATGCGTTCCGTTTTAAATATTAATTGTCTGAAAAATCATGCATGTAAAGTTTAGTCATTACCTTATTTATCGATTACCTTAACTATTACCGATTACCGTAGTTAATTTAAATATTATCTTTGCCTTGTTATATAACCCACTGAGTTGTAAACAAGAAAGCTTTCATGAAACCTTTAATGTAAATTTTGGGTTAATATTCAACATAAACGTTCTTTTTTAAATTATCTTTACTAATGTTAAACACTACAAAGTGTACTTATGATTTCCTTTATTAAGAGTTTAATTGAAATTGTGCCTAAGCACAATAATTATTTTAGATTTTTCTTATATCGTATCTAGTAGAGTTTTAAACAAAATTTTGAAATAAGGAGTGTAGATATATATATATATATATATATATATATATATATATATATATATATATTACTCATATTTAGACCAGGGTAGAAAATTAAATAATCAAATCAAATAATTTTAATTACCGTGTATAAGGAATTTCATTAAATAATACGCTTTATTAAAACCTTGAAGCATAAATAAACTCGGTCGTTTCAGTAAAATAAGAAATTTAAATTATCTATAAGACGCTTTACATCAAAAGAAGCAGTATTGAAAAGCGCAGTGGATAATTTAATTATTCCTAAACAAATGGAAATTACGTGCAAAATTTATATTAATGAACTCTATTTTAAATAACTGGTATTAAACAAAACGTACGGATAATAATTTGTATTCGCTAAAAATGAAAGGATGGAAATCAATTTTAATTGGAGTTAATTGAACCATTATTAATAATAAGCATAAAACTTGTAAAACCCAATAATAGTCAAATCGTAGGAAGGTTATTTAAAATGTTACGTTTGAACACCCTGCGTGTTTTTAAAAGGCAATTTCAAGTTAATTTGTTTGGATAAACATGTTGATTCTAAGGATATTGGAAACGATCAGATGCTTTAGCAGGAAATACAGAACACCTGCGTATTTTTAAAAAGCTCATTCTGCGTAAATTTGGCAAATAATTAATGTTTCAAAGAATCTTGGAGAAACCGGGGCTTAATATTCACGAGAATGTGCGATACGGGGTTATTAAACCAAGATAACAGTCCGCGTGGACTAAAATATAATCGATAATGAAGAGTGTCAAGTAGCACCAATACGAACAGGTTAGAGAAGGAAAGAGAAATGCGTCAAGCAAAGACACATATTGTAAAGGGCGGGATTTAAGCAACGTCAAGGGGCTGCGATTGGTTAAAAATAGGATGCATATATCAGAGGTAGAACAACAATTTCTGTATAAAAGTAATTAGTTTTTCTCGGACAACTTTGCGGGCCGTGTTGAAATTTTCTGAGATCTCAATGGGGTGAGGACAAATTCATAAAAATCGACGTGCAGGCTACAGACTGGGAACGTAGAATGAGGAATTCGTTGGAATTACCCGTTTTAGGGAACAAAGCGACGTGTCGGCTATTCGCTATATATACAGGCGGAATATGTGTTTCTCTCTTAGACTCTTAGACTTTCGACGATTCGATGCGTTAAAAGCTCGTGCATCCGCGACTTCATATTAAACAGTGCATTTTAGTTTGATTAAATAATTTAAAGTGTGCTAGTATATTTTAGTGACTCAAAATAGTTGGTTATTTTACGTGCTAACATGAATGTACTTCAGTGCACTTAGATACAAGGTAATAAAAGTTTATTATCACGGTACCAATTAGTAAAATTTACAACGACAAATGTATACCCAAAAGTAGGCAGTTTTGGCGTATATTGGTAATATTGGTAAAAGGAAGTATGAATTTCTTTGCTATTTTTCGGGGTGTTAATGACTAAATGGTTCGTAAATGTGTCTGCATCCACTGAACCAGAGGCAGATATACACAGATGAGTTCCGGAAAAGCCTAGAAACAACTTTAAATTAATGGTGATGAAGAACATTTTTAAAGCGTTGACAACTTGAAGCTGTAAATAGAATCCGGTTGGAATGGTGTGATTTACAAAAGGGACGATTACACTGAAGCTACGAGGACAATAACCTTCAGGTAAATTGTACTATTTTGTTTGACATTTTTGTGTGTATTGAATGACTTTATAATTGATTTACTTTAAATGGACATTAGTGGAATTTTTCTAACCATAAAATTTTAATTTTAAGATGAAATTTGCTTGTTTAAGTAAAAGGGGTATTTTGTTTTGATGTTCGGGAATAGGATGAAACTTTGGGTAGGTCTTTGAGCTCAATTAGACAAACCTGGTTAATTAACGTAAAGGGGTGGTAGATGCTCCTTTATACTCAGACCGGTCTGCTTATATTGTTATATTAATTAGTAGGCATCCAACAAGGACTTTAATTTTGGATGCACAGCAAAATGATAATAAAATTAATCCGGAAATTCTTTTTAAAACTGAATTTTATGTTCAAATTTAATTTGAAAATTTAATGTATTCTGAATATTGATGTAAATAGAGTTAACGTTGATGTTTGTGGTAGGAATGTGTTGTTTAATTTTTATGATTGAGAATGGAAGTTATCTAGAAGAGCAGCCGAGGCGATTAACAGAAGGAATCAACGGACCAGGTGATTTAAAAGGTATCACAGCATTCTTGACGCCCAAACTGTGGGGCTCGAATGTTTTTTTTTAAAGGGCCAGAAAGGGAAACAAGAATAAATGAGAAGATTCACAGCAATATATATATATATATATATATATATATATATATACTTCATTTGGTGATTATATCGTATACAAATTTGGTTGTAAGAAAATAACGATACATATTTAATTTCTTATTAATGTTGTTAAATGAACGTCAATATATAAGTTGTATTAAGATATTTTCTTTTGTCAAGTTCTAAATTGCATCCCTTTAACTTGCCTGGGTAAAATTTAACTTAGTCCTCTAAACCCCTGAGATACAGTCTCTTGCAATCTACCGCAGCCACAAACGGTCGACGCTAGTCCCGCCAGAGTTTTATTTAGACTCTGTTGTACACCCTTTCCTATCAGTATAAAGGAAGGGTGCAATGCAGTCTTGTTGTTTATGTTGGATTGGTAATCGCTCATTTTTATTGGATGGATTAGGCATTGTTATAAGTGAAATGTCACACATGTATGCAAACAATGAGCTGGTGGATACGATATTACTTTACGGTGACATTTTCATGCAATCTTTAATGTGCAGGGTTGGACCTATAATTACAGCATTTCAAAAGGCCCCAGCTCACTTATTTTTGAGGTAGGTGTACAAAGTTACTTGAAAAATTTGTTTATTTTAACGAATGCTATATTCAGTTAAAAATAAAGAATCAACTTAACTGTCTTTATGTCGCAGTGGTGAACATTTGAACAAATTGAAGTTGTATGAAAAGCAATGGATGTAAAAATTCTGCATTGGGAAATTCTCCAGATTGCTTATCAAGTGCAAATTTTCGATAGCTGAGTGGACTGTTGTGTGTGAATGAATGAAAACCAAATTGATAATAACAATAATAAATGCTGAGGTTTTACAATTTCGACAATAATAAAAATCAATAAATCGGAACAGTGTAAACACTTACCCAACACTTGCAGAGAAGTTCTTCAATGTTGTAGCACAAAAATTGAGTCCCGAAGGGAATACAGGTACGAACAAAAATGTGGCGCACAAGGCCGCATCTACCATACGCTACGAAGTATCAAACGCGACTCTTTTAATTTTATTGTTGTAGATAATAGGACGGGTATTATCTTTCACGTGTATGCAAAGTTTCGATATACCGCCTAATATCGTCAAAAGAGGAAACCTCATATATTTCTAACATACCCCCCACCTAAAATGATAATTTTGTTTAAATGCAAGGAAAAGAGAAAAAAAAAGGAGAAAATGTAACTAAAGCATCGTTTGCTAAACATAAAAAAAAATGTAAACTGAATAATGTGCTAATGTAACTATTGAGGAGGGAGCGGTACGACTTTGTCAACAGTGCGCACCTTTTCACCAGAAGGTGTCCTAAGTCGTACAACTCTAACAACTCCGTCATCTCCCGTTATCAGCTGTACTATTTTTGCCAAAGGCCAACAAGTAGGGGGTAGGGATTCAGGAGTATAGTAAAAAACAATGTCGCCCACCTGTAACTTTTGCGCGGGCATAGTCCATTTTGGTCTATGCTGAAGACTGTGAAGGTATTCTTTTGACCAGCGCCGCCAAAACGACTGCACTAATTGTTGGGCAAGCTGCCAGCGATTAAGTCTGTTAACGGGAACTTTATTTAAGTCAATTTCAGCTCTGGATAAAATGGGACCACCGGTCAAAAAATGCGCTGGAGTAAGGGCATCAATTACCCCCTCGTCCAGTGAAGCAGAAAGTGTACAAAAGGGGCGAGAATTTAAAATACCTTCAATCCTCGTAATAGTAGTGATAAATTCTTCAAGGGAGAGGGCAGCGTTACCTACTATTCGTTTTAAGTGGTATTTTGCGCTTTTGATCCCAGCCTCCCATAACCCGCCAAAATGGGGTGCGTAGGGAGGATTAAAGCACCACTTTATACCTCTACTGGCTAAATAATGGGCGGCATCCGGATTAGAAATATCAAATAATTTAGCAATTTCGGATATTTCACGAGCGGCGCCACGAAAATTTCTACCTTGGTCTGAGTAAACGTTGGTCGGTAATTCGCGTCGTGAAATAAATCGATCTAAAGAAGCAAGGCAAGCCTCTGTAGTCAGTGCCGTAACCACCTCGATATGAATGGCACGAGATACCATACATATAAATAATGCTATGTACACTTTATTGTATCTAGCGGTGCGTAGCAAAGACAATTTTACATTAAACGGACCCACAAAATCCAGGCCAGTATGTGTAAAGCATTTCCCGGGCTCCAAACGATAAAGGGGTAGGTCGGCCATCGGAGGTTGAATTGGTTCTGCTTTAAATCTATAACAAGTAAGGCAACGGAAAATCCTACTTCTAATTAATTGTCTAATAGACGGAATCCAATAAGTTCTGTTTATTAGTGAGTGTACCAAACGAATACCTCCGTGACCGGAGTAAATATGATAATAATCACATAGCAATGTAGCTAGTCGACTTTCTTTAGGAACTAAGTAAGGGTGTTTAGTCATACTTGGGAGGCTCGAATGGCGCAAACGGCCCCCCACCATGATAAAACCCATGGGAGAAAGAAAAGGTGACAATGCACGAAGTTTTTTTGTGCTCGTTTGGCCCTTTTCTAAAAGTAAAATATCGGTATGAAAGTACTGTGTTGAGTGATTCTAATAAGGAAAAGAAGGGCATCGTGGTATTCAGAAGCAGTGAGATGACCAGTAAGCGATCAAACGTGCGTACTCGAGCAAGACAGTTATGTTTAAATCTTAAAACATAAGCAAATATTCTTTGCACTTTCAATAAATTAGAAAACGCTGTAAAACTTGTGTGAATTGTTCCACTTCATTTGTGGTCAGTAGAACACATTCAGAAAGCTGAATCGATTCATCAGGATCGACCGTGAAATTTGTCTTGGGCCAATTTGTATAATTGGTATACATAAAATTAGGACCATTCCACCAAATACTACAATTTACGAGTTCGACGGCATCAAACCGCGACTAGCGGGATCAGCAGGGTTATCTGCGCTTAGGACATATCTCCAAGTAGCAGTGGGTTGGTTTTCGTGAATTTGAACAACTCTATTGGCAAAGAATGTTTTAATTTATATGGAGGACTACGAATCCACGACAACGTATTAGTAGAATCACTGAAACAAATCGGGTTTAACAAACGAAAATTATCAAAAGCCAAAGCAGTATGTTTCATTAATTTAGATAAGAGGCAAGCAGCGCCTAGTTCAAGACGCGGAATAGTCCACGCCTTGAGTGGAGCAACACGTGTTTTCAAGCTATTAAATGAATAAAAATTTTATCGTCAATTTCTATTCTTAAATATACAACCGCGGCCATACCAAGTGCACTTGCGTCGGCAAACCCTACAAGACGAGCCTGTATATCACCTGGTTTCCAAATACAGCGAGGTATGGTTATATTTTCCAGAAAGCGCAATTCTAATTGTATTTGTTGCCACTGTTGAAGTATTTCGCAAGGAAGATCATCGTCCCAACCTATTTTAATATCCATAATTGTTGAATAAGGGACTTAAGAACGAAAGTAAATGGACTAATGTAACCATTCATGTCGTATGTTCGAGCAATACGAGAAAGAATTCTTTTGTGGGCGTGTCCACAACATGTTGAATTTTGCATTTCAGAACATCTGTTTGAACGTCCCAGCAAAGACCCAAAACTTTTAAAATAGGTGAATCAATATTCGTATCGGGTAAGGCTAAAATATTGTTATTAGAAGCACTAACTACGGATGTGTTAGAGCTTGCCCATTTGCCAATTTCGAATCCGCCCAACCTTAATAAATCGGTTAATTCTGATTTGAGAAGTAGTGCTTCTTCTACAGTATCAGCACCTGTCAAAATATCGCCCACGATGTGGCCATAGCAAGGGCATTAGCGGCCCGTGGGTAGCGACCGCCTCATCCTCTAACAATTGTTTTAAAACGCGAAGAGCAAGAAACGGGCTACACGTAGCACCAAAGATTATACGAGTATGTTCCCATTCGGTTAAGGGATCACTTGGATTAAACCGCCAGAAAATACGTAAGAATTTTCTGTCATCGGGATGAATTAATATGGAACGAAACATTTGTCGAATTTCACATGTTAGTGCAATTTATGGAATACGAAATCTTGTGATAACCAAACTAATATCAGCTTGTAATTTAGGCCCCGCTAAAAGAATATTGTTAAGGCTTAAATTATTTATGTCCTTATTCATGGACTAAACACAACACGGACTTGTGTACCAAGTGATGTTTTCTTTACAACTCCGTGGTGAGTCATAATATAGGAGATGAAACTAGAGCAGGGGTCAAATGATTCTGAGAAATGTAGTCAGACATATTTTCCGAATATAATTTATGATATTCTTTATCATGCTGGAACCTCATTTCCAGTTTCATGAAGCGATTTACAGCGAGCGCTCTCGTTGATCCTAATTCGCGAGAAATATTTTCTTTAAAGGGTAAACGAACCATATATCGACCGCAGTCGGTGCGTTCTGTTGTGGATTTAAAATATTGTTCGCAAATACTTTCTTCCGGTGAAAATATTGGTGGGAAAATTATTTCTTCCGATTCCCAAAAAGCACGTATTGTTTCGTTGAGCGAAAGTTCCTCTGACACACTAACGTGTAAAGAAACACTAGCAGGGGCATGAACTAACGTGGGTACTTCACCCATAATTACCCAACCAAACGTCGTAAGAACCACAGTGGGATTTCCTTTTAAATATGACGGTTCGGTGGGGGTAATATCTAAAACGGATTGTACCCCCAACAAAATGTCTACGGGGGATTTTATGTAAAAATCTGGATCAGCTAATTGCAGCGACGAAAATTGCTGTTTAAGCTGAACCGGTAACGTTGCTGTAGGTAGCTCAGCGGTAATGCGAGGCAAGACTACAGCTTGAAAATTAAGGTAAGCGTCATGGCTTAGCGACGAAATTTTACAATCAACAAGACCGCCTACATTGTCTAACACAGATTCTCCCACCCCGCGTATCTCAAGAGGACATTTTTTACGTTTCAAACCTAATCTGTTTGCCAAAGAAACAGTAATGAAATTGGAGTGGGACCCGGTGTCTAAAACTAGGCGACAGCGATGCCAATTATTATCGCAAGATAAAATCCATACTTGTGCTGTGGCTAAAAGCGCAACAGTTCCCTTTTCATTGGCAATAGAATGAACCAAAGAAATAGGGGCAGAGGGAGTTTCCTCTAAAATATTCGAATTACTGGGAACTAAACTGTTATCCTTATCAGGGTGTGACGCAGTAAGTCCACACTGTACGATTGTATGGTTAAAATGCAGTAGTGAATTATGCTTTTTGCTACCGCAATGACGGCATTGATATTTGGATCGACATGAAGCAACATTATGTGGCGCTAAACACGCGTAACATCTGTGTAGTTGCTTCACTTTTTCATGTCTTTCTTTAGGCGAAAGTGCCAATAACTGTGGACAATTAATAAATTTATGGTTTTCGTTGCAAGCAGGACAAAAAATTATCACTGTTTTGGGTGCGATAACATTAATTTGTTGTGTAGCCATAGCTATATGTTTATCGCTTGCTTCAAAATAGCGTGAAATAGATTTTTAGGTGCGTTAGAATATTTTTAACGAACAAGCAATACTACTTCCAATCATTGCGGAGATTGAACATTTGTTACGCAAAAAATGCAATAGGTCCTCAAATGAAGGAAATTCTTGTTCTAAATAATCCTTTTCAAATTCTTGTCGCGTTTTTGAATCTAACAACTCCAAAGAAAAATATAAAAATATGTAATTGGACAAATGGTTTAATTTCATGTCCATTAGTGCAGAAACGTTAGCCTGTAACGTTTCACACAAGTTACTGAGGGAATGTTCCGAATCAGTTTTCAGTTTAGACATTGAAAATATTTTGACAGATAATGATTGGCGATTAAACGCTTGTTCGTGTAACGTTGAACAAGAAGATTATAAGCTATCAAATAATTTTCTGGTGAGAATCGTACGCTTTGAACTACTTTCAAAGGCGTATTTTCCATATAAGAAATTAAGTATGTAAACTTTTCGATATCCGATAAGGATTTGTTATTGTGAATTAAGCTATCATAAAGTGATTTGAAAGAAGAGAATTGTTCGGGTTTACCAAGAAACTTATCAATTTTTATTTCAGGCAAATGTACATTTGACTGTTTACCGGCGGTATTAAGTGCGGTTATGTTAGGCGCTACTGATGAACTATAGCAACCGGCGACGGACAAAATATTAAAATATATGGAATTAAAATTTGATTCCAGGGTTACGGTGTCTATAGCCAAGGTTGCGTGAGTGTCAGATAACGTTGCAAGTTCATCAAGAATTCCTAAAAAGATTACGCGTCTCATCAATTTGAGTAACACGGACTTTGAATTGTTCGAGCTGTGTAGGTAAATCCTTAATTAGATCATGGCAATCTTGTAAACGACGCCAATATCGCTCTTTACGATTAGTTAATTTTTTAAAGTAAGCGAGGGTTTCCCTATCAGGTTCCATTTTAAGGAATTTAACAAATGTTAAGAATAAGTCGGCAATTAATAAGTGATAAAAAATTGTAAACAGAACTTGTAATGCAAGTGTTAAAAATACGATTAGCACAAAATTCCAATTTAATAGCAAACAATGTTTGTAATCACATAAATTATATAAATTATAATTCGGTTAACGCGGTCAATTAATTTTGACTACAAAAATAAGAATTTAAATCCCCAATTTAATATTCTAAAATTATTAAATCCCAGTTTTAAATCCGGCTCGAAGGACCAAAATCTTGTATGAAAAGCAATGGATGTAAAAAATCCTGCATTGGGAAATTCTCCAGATTGCTTATCAACTGCAAATTTTCGATAGCTGAGTGGACTGTTGTGTGTGAATGAATGAAAACCAAATTGATAATAACAATAATAAATGCTGAGGTTTTACAATTTCGACAATAATAAAAATGCAATAAATCGGAACAGTGTAAACACTTACCCAACACTTGCAGAGAAGTTCTTCAATGTTGCATAGCACAAAAAATTGAGTCCCGCGAAGGGAATACAGGTACGAACCGCAAAATGTGGCGCACAAGGCCGTGCATCTACCATACGCTACGAAGTATCAAACGCGACTCTTTTAATTTTATTGTTGTAGATAATAGGACGGGTATTATCTTTCACGTGTATGCAAAGTTTCGATATACCGCCTAATATCGTCAAAAGAGGAAACCTCATATATTTCTAACAGAAGTCATTTTGAAAACGAGTAATTTCAAGTGTTAAAATTTTTCATTTCTTTAATTTTCTATTACCGCATTTAATAAAATAACCACTTATTTTTCCATGCAATTGTTCATGCCCCTCGTTAGGCCAAATTAATTAAACTAAATGTAATGATTTGTTAGTTTTTCAATTTCTTATATTTTAGCAGTTATTTTTAATTTTAAAATTAACAAAGCTGTTTCAGAGGTGGCCAAACTTTTAAAGTAGAAGGTTTAATTATAATTCCCCATCAACAGTTTTAAAACAAATGTAAAACTATTTGCCTTATATAATATTAAATGGATGAAAAATATCTTACAATCTTTTCAAAGTTTCAGGAAAGTCCTTAATAAAATAACCAAACAAACTAGTTTCTTTTTCATATTCACTTTTAACCATTGTGGTTTTGACTGGATGTTTGGAACTGCATAACGTTCACAGAATTCCCATGTTGCAAACAAATTACTGCTGCGATATTCAAAGGGGAAATTAAAGTTATAGTAGAAAACAGATTAACAGGTAGGTATCCAAAATGCTGTCACATATCGAACTCCTTTTTAGGTACAAAACTTTTCTTGGTTTTCAGGTTTTGTACTTTCAAATGGTCTAGCTCTTAAAATATTACACATCTCAATTTGATTATTTCTTCCTTGACCACAACAAATTCAGAAGCAATCAATTAGCCTATTTTAACAGACATAGACAACATTAATGTGTTTGTTAAAAGGGAACATTAGTGAAACTGATTACCTCTTCCAGAGTTTTGAAATATGCAAACTTCCTTTCGGATTCCTTGCATAAATTATGCAACTATTCAGAAAAGTTTTGGAACTGCAATTTAAGTTGATAGTACTTTCTTCCTGCAAGTCTTTGTAATTCATTTTTAACATTTTAATTGAATTTCTCATATCTGTCTAAGTTTTGTCTTTCCCTCGCCACTTTAGGTTTCACTTTTTAGTTGTGTCACAAAAAAGCTTTATTCCTAAGCCATTTTTATCTTCTAATAGGTGCATTTTCCTGTGCACCAGCTAGATTTTAGTGGTGAGGGGTGTGTTCTATGTAGAGGGGTGTAAAACCTTCCACACTTTCACATACCTGGAAAGGTCTTCAAACTGTTTGTCCAATAAAATGTTGAGTGCTAAGCTACCCAGAATTTGGTCTTATATTGCTAGATGATGGGTGGTGTATAAGATAACATATTGATTTCTTATCTCGACAGGTTAATGGAACCCTGTGTACACTTTCTTTCTCGTACTAATTTAAACTATGCACAGAATAATAAAACTCCACAATTTACTTAACCTGTATTAAAACATGAATATCTCACAACCAATACAAATAGACTAAACCGTACACTAATTGGCCAAATTGCATAAACCTTAAAAAAGATCATTTAAAATTTGTTTCAGGGTAATTATCCAACAAATTGGACGTATATAATATAAATTTCCACGAATGCAATTGTGGGGTTGGTTTCTGTTACATTATGCTTTTACTAAGCGTGCTTCAACGTAACAGTCAGGATAGTAATGAATTATTTTGTAAACAATGTAATATAACAGAAACAAAACATGAAGCAGCAGAAATTTAAAATTATATGACAGCTTTTGGTTTAAGTAAAAGGTTCAATCCAACTCGGCTTGACTGAAAATATCCACTACAGAAACACTTTTACAATGTAATCGGCAGTTTATCTAATTCCGCTATTGTCTTCATGTTCGGGAGCTATTGTTCAGTAGCAAACCCAAATTTATAACATTACCATTATACAAATTACTGCAAACTGGTTCATCTTTTGACAATCGTGCTGGTCACTTGACTGAAGCCACAGGCTTGTCTTCAAGGATTTTAATGAATGCAAATGAAATGAATTTCTCCATTATGCAATTGCGTATTTATAATCTATAATTTTAGGGAATTTTCCAGTTTCAACTATTCACTCGGTCTGTCCAATTTGAACTGAACTTGCAGTTAGGATCAAGGGTTTTTCAGTACACGCGAATATTATACACTCCTACAGTTGCTACTTAATATTGACATCTGTGTCATTATACATCTTAAATTATATTATTTTAGAGGTTTCTGTCAGTTTGAGTAATTTATAGTAATTTCGGTTCTTTTTAATTCGAATTTGGTATATTTATGGTGGAGTTCTGATTTCTAAATGCTGGTTGTAAAAGAATGTACTAAGTACTTTACTATTTATTTAAGTATTTTACTGTAGTAATCAAATTGAATAGTCCCATTATAAACTGTAAACTACCCAAGTTCTATAAAATTCTTGGTAATTTCTTATTAAAGTTCCTGAATTAGCTAAAATTGATAAATGCTTTTCCTATATGTATCTTTAATTATTGTGCAAAAGATCACAAATCAAATTACAAATGCCCGGTTCCAATTTACATAATCACTTATCAGTAATTTTTATCAGTTGATAGGAATTGATAAAGATAATATGATTCTTTGTTTATTAAACACAAACCTGTTGTTCTAATTGAATTTGATGTTACTTTTGCCTTTTGCTTGCTACTGAAAATGTCTGTGCATTCGATTAGTTGGCACCTTGGCCTATCCCAATTGTGTATTATATTGCACCATTTTATGAGAGTTATTTGGTAATCTAATTAAAATGTAGTTCTATTTTCAAAATAATAAAGTATTTTCAAAAAGCGCCTTTTAAACAATTTTTTAATAATATCAAAAAATCTTTAAGCAGTACAGCATTTCTTTTAAAACTTTTTCGCATCTTTTAGTATTTTCATACAGAGCTCATTTGGCAGTACCTGTGAAGTTATTATGAATAATTCAGAGTAGGAATAGTTTTCTCATTTTGAAAACTTTTTCAAATACCAGTTTTGAAGCACGATATGGTTAGTAGTGATATTCCCCTTAATCGCAAAAAGATGTCGAAGGCAAGTGACTTTGGTTTAATTTTAATTTATATTTAGTGTAAAATAATCTATTGTTTTAAAACTGTTTTGAGTTATTTTTAATTCTGGCTTGTCACTGACATTGTTAAAGTATCATTTTGTGTAAAATAATGAGTATCATTTGCTATATAAATCAACATATGCAGATGTTTTTAAGTGTTGAATGTAGAACCACCAAGAAGCATGTAGTATTTTTCAGGTACAATGGCATAAAGGAGTTTTAAAAGATGGGACAGATTCTATAGCCACACAGTTTGTACCTGCTTCACATTGGCCTGAAATGCGCATAATCATTTTAGTGGTTAGCGATAAAAGCAAGAAGGACAGCTCCACAACTGGGATGAAGCGCAGTGTTGCTACTTCTTCATTTCTAAAATACAGATCAGAGCATATTGTGCCTGAACGTATAAACAGTATAAAAAGTGCTATAAGAGAAAGAGATTTTGAGACCTTTGCAAATATTACAATGCAAGATTCTAACCAATTTCATTCAGTTTGCTTAGACACTTTTCCGCCATGTAAATATATGGATGACACATCGTATTCTATAATAGATTTTGTTCATGCATACAATAATTTGAAAGGAGCTACGCAGGTGAATTATATATAATAATATACAGTGGAAGTAGATCAAATTTATACTTGCAGATTGCTTACACATTTGATGCTGGTCCTAACTCTTGCCTCTATCTTTTGGAAAATAATGTACCTGAGGTAGTAGCTCTTATAAGAAGTGTGTACCTAGATACTGATTCAAATGATGTTAAAGGCATTCCAGTAGTATCACACGAGTTATCAGCGGTAAGTTACAGTAGATTGTCATTACATTAAACTTGTGTGTGCCTCCTATGACTGCGTTACTAGATCATTTTTTAAAAATCATTATAGGGTGATACATTTTACGAAGGTTTACAGTTTCTAATTGTTTGTATGTACAATTGTGTTATAAATACCATAAATCAGTTCTTGCGAAAACTAGAAAGTATGTGTAATATTACGGCTGATGAAAATTGCATAGCTTTGAATTCCAATAAATTATGGTTACAGCATTACACATTTTGTTTAAATTATGTACTAAAAGCTAACAAAAATACTGGTTGAGAAATATAAATATGCAATGCAAATTATTTCTATCTATACATTTAACTAAACAATTTATGTAAAATTTAGATAAGTGTCTTTGCTTGAGTTGAGACCTGTCAAGCTGGCTATTATTGGCAATGCTCTTCTGATATAACTGAGTTTGTAACGTCAATTTTTCCCTAATAAGTTGCTTAAGCATCATTATGATGTCAACTTTTGGATATGTGAATCGACAATTTGCTGGCATCGTCTCTGTAAACTTTCAAATTGAACTGCATCACTAGATTTAATAACGTTTATAATGTTTTCTGGCATTGCTTCTATGTCACTATTTGTAACTTTTGGTTTTATTTTATGAGTACAGTTCATTTACATTTCCAATGCTCCACCTGTAGGTACTACATTGGCCAGGAGGCGAGTTTTTTTTTTGTTGCCTGGAAATTTAGAATTTTGCCGAACCCTTGCCGTTCCAGGCAAGGTAGGGATCTTTAACGTGCGTGACAACACTTACACACGGGACCTCCATTTAACCTCTCATCCGAACGAGGGAGTAATATTTGTGAAAAATGCTCACCTGCCATTTTTCAAGCAGTCGGCCGTGTCGGGATTTGAACCCGGGACCTTGGGATCCGTAGTCTTACGCTTACTACATTGATCCACGGCGACGCCCTATTTTATGAGTACACCTTGTTCATCGTACATATTTTCATTTTAAAATCCACAGTTAATACAAGAATGCTACATTATAAATTCCTTAAATTCCAAGCTAGAACTTCAATGCTATGTTATATTGTCCATCGTTAAGGCAGATGGTCAAAATTCTGAGAATATCATGGCATAAATACATGTCCAAGTGCGAATGTTATAGCTATTTGCTATCTTCTTTAGTTACTTT
The DNA here is from genome assembly GCA_036346225.1 of Platerodrilus igneus. Lineage (NCBI taxonomy): Eukaryota > Metazoa > Arthropoda > Insecta > Coleoptera > Lycidae > Platerodrilus > Platerodrilus igneus. The sequence goes on along the minus strand of JARFIW010000228.1, from coordinate 10,528 downwards.
GGTTAGATTATGGCACAACTTACCTGCAATTATGAGGAACAGGGAAAAGAGGTTAATTGCTGGAGTTTTGAGTTAGTTAACAAACGGTACTTAAACAGTTGAGATGTAGATAGTCACGTGATGCAGAAATTCGTGAAGTGCAACAAAGTCACATGTAATTAATAGGTAATAGTTTCTTCAAACGTAGTTGGCTCCTTATTTTAGCATATAGAGGATTTTTGAGGAAGGATGTGGACTAAAGTCTTTTTAATGCTGAGACATTCTATTCACAATCTAGTAACTGATTATTTAGTTTACATTTGCAGGCGTTAGTGAAAGAACTCTGTTAAGAGTATACTCTCACTTAACAAACTCGAGTAGTAGTTTTATGGTATTATACTGAAACATTACATTATAAATTAATGAAAGTTTATTAGATGAGAAAAACTGGATAGTGTCAAGTGATATTAATTAATACATCAATTTATTGAAATTTGGGATTCGTCGAAGTTCAACTCTTAGGTTAAGCCATTTGCTCTTGGTGCCATCGTGGACCCCACCATACAACGGAGTGTAATAAAGGAAACTGAATGCTGTATTCCTGTGAGTGTTACAGCATCAGTACTGTAAGTTATTACTGGCCTATATAAACTTGTTAACTTTTTACATATTCGTATTTTATGACACTGATCGAGGTAGCTATCTAATTTAACTTATTTAGTAAATCATTGTGAGTACAGAGGTAGGAGGATCCTTAGGATGTGATTTAGAACTAACTTGGTGACAATATGTAAATACCTTGTTGGTTTTAATTAATGTCATAACTAATAAAGAAAATATTATTGAGGCGTGTATAATTTCGAGGTGTGAGTAATGTTTGGTTCTTATCAAGATAAAGGGTATTATTTCAAAATACCCAAACAAATTAGGCCTACTTAAAATTAAAAGTTTAGCAAGGAATCTCTTATTATTGAGCAGGAATTCAAAAGAAGGTCATGTAATTTAAAGACTAGTATTTCAGATATTTGTAACATGTTGCAGTGATAACAAATTCCTTATTTTAGGTACCTACAAATCTCCAATTTGCACGATAATTTATACATTATTTTCAGAAGCCAGGAGACACGAACCAGCTTGGCTAGTTAGGAAGATAATATCCCGATATTTGATATGTCATATGAGTTTCTATCGGGGAGTATGACGTATCCCTTATTTTTAGGTGCTCCATAGATTAGGAATCCACGTCCCTTTGAGGCAAAACCCGACTAAAATAAATATGTGCACTAAATGTACCCAAGTCAAGACAATTGTCACTATTTTACTCTCTCCTCTCCCATCGACTCTGTCCTGTCATGACTGTAACGAACTGAGCCACAGCATAGTTTATTCCTTCGAGCCGGCTTGCCGTGTTTGTTAATGCTCTTTGTCCATCGTAATAACAATTTAGCATGTAACATATCAACAAAGAAAGTTTCACATAGTTACTAATGTAAGTTTTATTTTTGGAAAATTTGTCTCCACTTCTATAGTTTTCATACTATCTAAAACATCGAATTGTTTCTAAAACCTTTCAAGAAATATCAAATCATGTTGATGCATATTTTCATTTGTGTTTGACTTCAGCAATGAAGTACATCAAGTTACACCTAATAATAACAGGATGATGGAAGTGGAACTTCAAGAACCACAAACATTTACCCAAAAACCACTAACATTTTTAATGCGACTTCAAGATTATGAGAATTTTCCTTTTACAATAGAATGACAAGTACTTGACCAAAATTCAAATTAATTGGTTCAAAAATATCTACAAACGTTCAAACAAAATTGTGTTCATAAAAAATATTAATTCTTTTCAAATATATGTGAAAACATAATTTCAAAATGCAGAATTCAAATAATAGTTTGGATATGGTTGCTAAAGTGTAGAGCAGTGATTCTCAAGCACTGTGGCACTTTTGTGTGCCGCCAAATTCGTGAAGTGTCCCGTCAAATTTTAGAAATGCAAACAATAAAAATTATTTTGCATGTACATTTATACTTACTTTAAATTTATTTTATTGTTAGTGTGCCGTCAAATTTTGAAATTGTTAAAAGTGTATCGCAACAAAAAAAAAGGTCGAGAAGCACTGGTGTAGAGCATAGACTTCTTTCAATATTACATAAACACAACCAATGAGAACTGATATCAAAACCATTGTTGAAAATTAATTGTTTCTCTTGGGATTATGTGCTGTGTATTTGTGCATAATCTATGCCCAGTAAGCTAGAATACTAGATAAAATAAATTGACAGTGCTAGCAGTCGTTATTTGTTATGTTAAAGTAAAATAAATATTTTTCTGTTGCTTGTGTCCCTTCAATCATGGAAAAACACCATATGGCTTGTGGTGTGGAAGAAATGAAAAATTTGATAGTTTAAAGGTCTTCGAAACTGAGTGCTATGTGCATGTTCCGAAGCAACTCCGAAAAAAATTTGATCAAGGCATCTTTATTGATTATAATGGCAATTATGATGGGTACCCTATCTATGTTGGTTAGAGTAGATGAACAAATAAGCAAGATACGATATATCAATAGAATGAATTTTTACCATTTAGCTCTGTAATTATTTGTTGTATAGACAACATTTGACATAATAAAATTCTAAAAAATATCCAATGGTATATCAAGTGTTAGGAGACAGTGCTGCCGGATTTCCAACAAATACTTTAAAGAAAGGTATTTTGTGGTTCCCAACTAGCACTCCCACTAGAGCACAAGAATCTAAAGCTGCTACTAATCATTTAAAATTTACAACTCCCAAGTTTTTTATAAACTTATTATGTTTGATTGAACCCATATTTTTTGTCAAAATATCTGCTGGCATATTGGCAGTTTCTAAATATTTTATCAACCTGATTACTTGGCAATAACATCCCTATTACTTATGAAACATACTGTTATTGACAATTTGTGTGCCTAAATTATCATTATACAATGTTATACAGCCCTCTAACTTATTAATTCTATCAATAGGTTTCTCAAATATACAGCCTCTTTAGTTGCTTCAGAAACTGTAACACACTCAGTTTTTGGAATGCAACAGTATTCTGTTTTCTGCTTTCCCAAGCTACTAGACCATTGAATAACATGAAGAAAATCCCAGTATACGACTTTCTGTCATAGAGTTAATACTCCAATCAGCATCAACAAAGCCTTGCAAAAACTATCATTTTTACAAAACTTAAGTCCATTATCTATAGTCTTCGTAAATATCTTAAAATGTGTTGTGCATGTTTCCATTGAGCCTCAGTAGGACAGTTATTAAATTGACTTAGGCCCGTTTGTACCATACATATTAAACAAAGTTTAATGCTAAACACTGGTTAAAAGTCAAAAATTGCTTAACTACTTTCTGTAAACTGATATTAAATCGATCTAAACCGAGGTTAAATTAAACTGTCAATTTTGAGGGTTGAATAATTTAAGCCTAGCTTCATAATTAAAACCTTACTTTTTGTTTACCTACTTTAACAATTGCAATTGATAAATTGATATAATCTTATTCAGCAGCGATTTTACGTACTTCTTTTTACATTTATAAAAACGTTTTAATGTAAATGCCATTCGGCACAGACGCATTATAATTCTTTGCATATTTAACCATCCTGTGTTACGGTGCGTCGGCGACTCCTTTTGCATTTGCCATTTATTTTACTACAACTACATATTAAACTGTTAGCGCTTTCACTTTAGTGTAACCGATAGAGGTGCTCACTTCAATTTATACTGTTGCAATATCAACATGAAGTAAGAAGACCTTGTAGCTGAGAATCAGCCGCACTTTGACTACGATATGTCATGATAAAGCGATAGAATCGAGAATGAGGTCCCGTCAAATATGACAGTAGAGAAAAAGTCAAAATAAGAATAAAAAAGTTGGGTATGTTTTGTGCTGTATCTTGCTGCTTTTCCATATTTATATCTTAGAAAACAAGTAAGTTTGAACAAATATAGTATCGTACTGTAATTCGAACCTTCATCATTGATGCACGGCAGAACTTCAAAATGGTTAAGTGTACATTTACCTGCGCAGCTTTGCTTACCATGTCCAAATAATATCAATGTTTTCTTGTCGTTTTGCGTGCACTTCGCTGTATCAAAAGTCTTACTGCGTACGAACTAATTAATTAATTTCGTTTATGATTGCTTACGGTTACTGTAAATGTCTCGTGTTTAGTTTAGTATTTAAGTTTTGTTTGTATTACGTCTAGACGTATAGAAGAACTATTGCCAATTTAATAGATTAAGTTTGTGATCTTATGTTTTTGTACATATTATTGGAAAAGGTTTCTACATAATTCAAGCCTGTGCCTAACCTCCCTAGAGAAGGAGATTTTGTTTTATGATATCCCTGAGCTACAATTGAATTTGTTTATGCTGCGGCATATTTTAAAGGATAATATTAACTATTAAGGGAGGGGTTTTATACTGGCGCCCAACGTGTCCCGATTCTCAGCTACACAGCCTTCTTACTTCATGTTGATATTGCAGCAGTATAAATTGAAGTGAGCGCTTCTATCGGTTACACTAAAGTGAAAGCGTTAACAATTTAATATGTAGTTTTAGTAAAATAAATGGCAAATGCAAAAGGAGTTGCCGATACACCGTAACAGCTGCGACTTCTTCTCTCGGGGTAACCTAATAGGATGTTATATTTTCCAGAATGTCTTTGTGCTTGGCGCAAGTAGAGATAATTAAAAAATTTTGATTGTTTGTAAAATTCGAAGTTTTGGATCAATTTTTATTAATATCTTCCATACCCACTTCAATTTCTCCATATATAAATAAAATAATAATGTATAAAAATCTAACTGAACCTCAAAATCATAGTTGATAATATGAATGAAGTGAACAAGCAGGTGACTTTTTGCAATGTTGTCAAATGTTACTAGTGTCTTAAACTCAGTTTAGTTAACTGGGGATAAATCTAGTACTTACAAATCAACCAAACCTTAGTCGTAGTGTAAAATAAAACCTAGATTAGTTAAACGTCATTTAAAGTAAATACTGTGCAAGTGACCCTTAAATAACTAATTGAATAATAAATATTTGACCTTGTTAAAATGCACAAATATATTAAGCTACCAATAAGTTGCTGACATGGAGATTTAGTTTCATTAACACAATCATCACCTTTTTCTAAGTTCATAGCTATTTCCATCGGTGTAGCTAGTTTTAGAATTCTAGCATACCAATTTTTTTAAGTAATCGATTGTTTTTGAACTAAAGAAATGGTCCTGGTTGTTTTATCAATAGTTACATACATGCCTAGACACTTCTTTATTTCCCTAAATCTTTTATTTTAAAACCTGATCTAACCTAAACTTAAAATCATCAACATACAATGTAATCGTAGTTTTCTGATCACCTTTCATCTTAGTGTACAAACAGGGTTCCAATTATGATCTTTTGTATTCTAGATTTCTCAAGTCGAATTTTTCATACCATGACCTTGAAGCTTGCTTTACACCATAAATGGCCTTTTTTAATTTAAGAATTTTATTGCTACAATTATTTACTCTCAAACCTTTAGGCAATATCATGTACATGTTTCTTTAAGATCTCTCCATTTAAAAATGCTGTTGTTACATCCAGATGAAAGATATCTAAACCTAACTTAACTGATAAAGCCATTAATAAAGTAGAGTGCCTTACCACTGGTGAAAAGGTTTCGTTAAAATCAATGCCTGCTTTCTGCAAAAAATCTTTGGTTACAAGTCTGGCATGATACCGAGCATTGCCTTCACTGTCAACTTTGTGCTTAAACACACACTTACACTTAACTACTGTGCCGCTATCAGGAACATCAACTAATTCTCATGCTGCATTATCCTTGATCGACTTCAATTTCTCATGCATGACCTGTGTTCAGTGATCTCGGTCAGGTCTAGACAGTGCTCAATAGATACTGGTTCACTTTCAAGATTATCACTATCTATGCATAGGTAGCTGACAGTCTTCATACTTTTCAGGATTCGAAGATATTCTTTCCAACTTACAAATTGCATCAGCCACAACAACCTCAGGGATAAAATCGCTGTGAACTTCAGTATTGTTTATTGGAATATTCGAAATATTACACAAGTTCAATAGATCGTTGTCAACCAGAATTTCGGTAAAACCTACCACTGAATCTAATGACTCCATTGTCTTGTTTATGTCTATACTAACTTCAGTATGTCGTTCATTTACAATTACATCTGCTTATTACGATATTATATGCAAATTACCGACATGTGACTTTCGGTTAGTTTACACTTCAACAGGCGTTTTTTAGATGCCTTGATAGGCAGCTGTGTTTACTTCAAAATTTACTAATTTTGCATGAAAAAGCAAACGCCTAGCCTTTTCAACTATCGAACGATTTAAATGCTCATCAGTACCATTCTGTTGAGGTGTATACCAATTTGTATTTTGATGACTAATCCTGTGGTCAGCTAAATAGGACTCAAAACTTCTTTCTTCTGGATTTACCACCACCGTTGGAATGATAAATAGTATTTTTGTTTCCTTTTGTTAGACAAATTTTTTAAAAGCTTCGAAAGTTTCATCTTTCATCCTTAAAAAATAGACAAAATTAATTTCTACTGAAGTTGTCTTCAAACTTGAGAAAATATTTTGACTCACCAATTGACAGTACTTCCATTGGTCTACAAATATCTCCATGAATGCTCTTTAGAAAAACTTTAGCTCCGACCTGTGTGGTTGAAAGGTAGCCTTGTTTGCTTCCTTTCACAACAAACCTCATATGCTGTGTTCCGACTAAAGTTTCCTTTACATTCAATGCCTTTAACCAAGCCATTTTTCATCAGGTTCAAATACTTCTAATTTACGTGGCCAAACCTTTTATGTTACATCTGGCTCATTATAGCTGTCGCTGCTAATACTGTTGCTTTGGGTATTTGAAATTCAAGAGATAAATATTATCCAGTAAATTCGCGGTTGCAGCGAGATTACCTTGGTTATTGTAGATGCTACAGCCGGTTTTATTAAAAACATCATTCCCAGTTTTTATCAACTGAGCAACAGACAAAAGGTTTGTAGTCAAACGAGGTACATACAAAACATCTTTTATTGTTATATTGTATTTTTCTTCAGCAAATCTAGTAATATTTGCGTCGCCTGCACATTCCACGTTTTGTTGGCTACAGATATTTCTTTTAACTCATGCTGTACTCGAGTGTTAGTTAACCAATCGCTCCTAGCGGTTAAATGCATACTGTATCCTGAATTGATAAACCAATCTTAAGTACTAAACTGACCAGTCAAAAAACTGCAATAAAATCACTATTATTACTACTCTTTGCTTTGGATTTATCATTGTTCACATTTAAACCAGGACATTTGTTCATGAAATAACCTTTTTTCTTACAGCTAAAACAACTTTATTAGGGTTTACAAGTACTGCTGCTACCATCAATTGCTTTATTCTTAAAGCTTTTTCTAGTTTTTGTAGTAAACACGCTTCCACCATGGCTAGCAAAATCTTGATTCGTTTCGAGCAACTTCGACATACCTATGCTGGAATGTTCAATGGCTAAAAATTGTCAGTATATACCTTTCTGGAAGTCCAGCTAAAAGTGTTGAGTTACCCCCTCTAACCAATTTTAAAATATGTGCGATTTAACTTTTGAGCTGCCTCAAGGTTCGGACATGTAAGATCGCACATCGAATCGCAATTGTCCAGTCCCAAATAAGTTAAATTTCTGAGTAAATCAATCTTTCTTGCAAATCCACGGTCCTCATACAATTTTTTAAGGGTATTCCAAACATGCCTAGCTGTTTTTGCACTTTTCACGTACATAAACAAGGAAAGATCCAAAGTCAAAATTAGCTTTGCTTTACCATTTGCAATAAGCATCTTAGCACTTTCAGTTTCAACAAAGCAGTTTGATAAACCTTCGAGCACAAAAAGATTTTCTTCTGCGAAAGACCGATCCTGGTAATTGTCTCGGCCTAACAATCGTGGTATACTGATTAAATAATTTACTGCCATATTGTTTAACTTAATGCACGAAATATTCACTACACTATTGGTCCTGGATCCACAATCTATTGGTCCTGGATCCACAATCTATTGGTCAGAGTATGAACAAATAAGCAAGATAGATATATTATCGTGTATCCCTTATTCCAGTAATTATTGTACTAAACGAGTGGTGTGGGGATTAGTGGGATTTCCGCTTGGCCACGGGAGGTGGTACACAACGTGCAGCCAGAAAGGACTGCGGGATCGATGTAGGGTTACTTACTAGTACATAAATATCATTGAAACACCACTCCACAATTAAATATTCTTCATAAGCACATATATCATATCAATGAGCTTAAGAGCATAAAATAGTATTCTATGTTATCATATATAAAACTAAGCAGACACATTTCTCTTATATATGGTGCAGAGACTTAGGGTATTCGCAACGTGTCACTATTGACTTATTTGTTATGAGACATCGAGTTAACTAAAAACTGACTATACTCCATTCCAGTTAAGAAGGTAGTAGATGGCGCTTGTGCTTGAGTCAGATTTACACAGATCAAAAATTTATTAGTTGCTGTATTTGAAAAGTTGCCGGCGTCGGTTGTATATTTACTATTTTGTGACGATAGTTTTTCGAAAATAACAATGCAAATGGCTGACTGGATTAGTTAATTTTTAAGTATTATTGCATTCAGTAATTGCAATTTGGTGTTCTTCTTAAGGAATAAGACCACATTGCTTTTTGAAAATGATTTTATTGCCGTTTCGATCCTTCTCCTAGGATAGTTGTCTAAATAATAACAAGGAGTATTTGTAATTTGGTATTAAATTTCAGAAGATAAAATTGGACTTGGAACTACATTAAGTTTAAGACGGATGAAACTTAGGTCAAATTCATAAAGCACATTAGCTTACACTCATACTTAATCAATGTTCCATCTCAACTTTTAGTATTTTTCCGAATACCAAAATTGAGATAGAGCATTACTTAAGTATGAGTGTGGCTTAATGTGCTTTATGAATTTGCCCTTAGTCTTTACTTAACAATTATGGTAGAAACAAACATTCACCTGGAGTTATAGAATGCTTTAATAAAATTCTGTCAGTTTCATTTTTCGAAAGGTTGTAAGTTTGTTAACAATGATTGAAATTAAAGCAATGCATCGATGTTTATGCAGATTTTTATTTATATTTTTGCAAGATTGAGGTTTTTGAATAAATACATCCAAGAAACACGGTTTTAAAACATATCAAGCATTATTGAACTTTATTTTCTACCTGTTTGGTTAAAGTTTAAATAAAATATTAATATAGAACAATATATAAGCTATTTTTAATTAAACACATCACAAAATATCAAAACAATTTTATATTTAATCTACGTCCATATCATCCCCAGAGGTATCTTCGTGCCTGTTGTACTTTCATATCCAACATTTATTACAATTTGTTCGACAATGCCATCCAATTTCCACATTTTTCTTTTTTTTAATTGTATGGCTAATACAATTAACCCAATGTCCTTTATCTATGGCTGCAATTCCTTCATCCAGAAGCACCTTCACGTCGTTAATTTTAAAAGTAAAATTGTTGGTAGCTACATGCTGCTTTACTCGGGCCCAAATCAGCTCAATTGGATTTAGATTGCAGTGGTATGGGGGTAATCTTAATACAGTTCTGCCAAAGCGTTTTACTAAACAATGTCTATAATATTGGAATAATTGGCATGAAATGCCATAAATTGTTCAAATATGTGTCGCATATTGATTTTAAACTTATTTAAAATTTTAATTATCCCTGTGGATTTTCCGGGGCTCGGCGTCCCGTGGCCCGATTTTAACTGACATCAAAACTTAAGCTCTGGACACCGAGCTGAATCGATTGATGTATCACACATTGATGTCCAACCATTAAAAAGGCCTCGGACACACAGACACACAGACAAATAGATTTCATAAACGAACGAAGTTCGTTGAAAAGGACTCATTTCGTAAAGAAGCTGAAATAATAAAGCAAAATGTTTATGTTGTTGATGTATTATTCGGAGCAAATTCAATACAAGAGTTACAAGAAATTAAAAACAATCCGACTCAAATACTTAGCGAGTTTGGATTTACTCTAAGAAAGTGGAGAAGCAACGTAACTCAATTATCAGAGAAATCAGAAAAATTTGATGTCATGCCTGTTAGTAAGGTGTTAGGTATTTTATGGAATCCAAGAAGCCATTGCTTTTCATATTCAGCCAGGAAAGAAACACTACTACTAAACAATGTTTCAAAGCGCAGTATTCTTTCCGTTACTGCTCAGCTTTTTGACCCAATTGGTTTGTTAGCACCTATTATCGTAATTGCCTTACTAATCATTTGGCAACTAAACTTGAATTGGGATGAAACAGTTCCCAACAATATTCACACCCAATGGACATCATTCACAAATGATCTAGATGTAATTAATCAAATTGCAATCCAAGATGTGTTATCCTACAATCATCAATTTATGAAATACATGGGTTTTCAGATGCTTC
>JARFIW010000227.1:0-62479 GCA_036346225.1 Platerodrilus igneus | reverse complement strand
TTATATAAAACTTCAATATAACAAAATATAAATATTATTTTTAGGTTAATATCGACCTCCTGAGCATATTTTTCTATAGCGTCAATACTCTAAGTTGATTGGTTTTCGAGTTATTCGACTTTGAAAAATATGTTCGAAAAATTTTATAAAAAAATTTAATAAGATCGCTACGTGGTCGCCGTCGTCTGTTGCACTGTTTCCATTGTTTTAAAATACTTATGATATATAAATATTGTTCAGTTTTTTCATTTTCATATAAAAAATAAACTTGTGTGAATTTCTATTACATAATGGCTTTAAGTTTGGTTGTATGGCGTACATGCGGCATAGATTTTTAATTTTTGCATACTGTTGCTTTATATCTTGTTTAATACAGCATATTTCCTTTTTTATACTTTCCATGTCCTCTAGGATTGGTGTTAGGTCAAATAAACTTGGTGGTGTAGAATGAGCTAAAAAAAGATAAAAAATTTTAGAATTAAAAGTAAAAATTGAGCAATAGATGCATTGAATTGCTCACAATATCTCTATTTATAACTAGGGATGTGCTTTTTAAACCATATTATTAAACGTTTGAACCAAATAATATGTATGCACTGAGCAGTCGGCTGTTAATTTGAAACACGAAAGCACAACAATATCGTAGGTTTTTACTAAATTGTTGTATGCTCTTAAATTATATACTTCAATCATAAAATAAAAAACACTCGCCATTTTATTCATTAAGTTGTTTCCCTGCACACGTTTTACATTTGGCAGGATTTTTCATTTGAATGTTTAGACAAATTGTAAATGTGGATAGTGACTAAACGTTTAAACGACACAGTGCTGCTTGAAAACATATCCCCAGTTGTAATGAAGTTCAAAATTTAGAATATTACAAATGAATTTTAAAATATATTTAACTTACGTGCATTTTGTATGAAATCCTGACCTAGAATTATAATTTCCTCTTCTTGAAGACTACCATGAAAAAGATTATTCCTGTCGGTTAAACTAGTAGTAGGTGGATTTTTTAATGTGTTATTGAAAACCCTAACAAAACAAATAATTGTATCGCAAATATTACTCATCATACCGTACTTACTGCTCTTCTGCATCTGAATCAATGCACTCGGTTAATCTTTTTTTCAAATTTATGCCTTCCTTAAAAGTGGCTATGTTGGAACATTTGACAATGCAGTCAAACTGCTGCCACTGATTTTGATCTGGAACACTATCCGGATCGCTCCTTAAAATCTCCCGGTCGGAAAACTTCAAATGTTGGGGCCAGTATAACGTCCCCCCGTCTTCCTATTTATGGGGAATTAGAGTAAAATAAATACCCCGCTTTTCTTTGGTGGCCACTATTTTGAAACCGTCCATATCGTCGGATAATTACAAAGTAAGGTTAATAATACTTTTAATGGCGCTTAATTTGACAAGAAAAGTGTGGCTCTCGTAGCATATACGTTGTATTGGAGTGACTATTACACTTTAGTTCCGAAATATGTATGAAAATTTTTAACTATGAAGTGATCACAACTTCTTAGTGTAAATTATTTCAGAGAGCGTTACTACCCATACAAAGATAATTACTATGAACACATTTTTTTCAGTAATTATCACTTTGTGGTAATTTTTATGAACTACTTCCATATTTATTTACATAATGTGGACGGCCATTATTATATCTAGAATTATGTTCAATCTGTAAAGTAGTTTTACTTTAAAAATCCAAAAAATAGTATACTTCTTAAATATTCTCAGACTTAAAAAATGTTTTAAAAATATTTTGCACATAAAAATGCACTTGACATTAAAAAACTCAAATTTTAGTTTAAAGAATTTTCACTCAAAAATTATTTTAAATAGAGAGCTTTGAAAATTTTCGATCTAGCGCAATTACATTTATCAGTAAACTTATAGTTGCATATAGATTTGGTGTAATAGAGACAGCATATTTCCAAATATATAACGCCGTTTTATTCCTTTACTTTTAGAAGCCATTATTCTATTCAGCACTCATAATGAATAGATAATACATTAAAACCTACGCTTTAAGTTATACAGACAAAGAAAGCAATAAATTGTCAAAGAAGACGGACGTTCCATATAAAGTGACTGATGATAAACTATTACCAACCTGGTGGGTAGTCACAACTTAACTTCAACGTTATTGCATCAGTTCCAAAGTGTTACACGGCAACTTAATTGCTACGCAACAATTGTTCCCCATTTTGGTTAAGAATCCGTAATAAGATAGTAGTTATTTGGTAACTGTGTTCAGTAACAAAACCTTTGTAGTTCTCGGAAATGGTTGTTGGTACGTGGTGACGACTAAAAATGCTGCTTGGGATACAGCTCTGTTATCAATTTCCAAGTTATATCTGACTGCAATTTGAACAACATTATGATCTTTTTGGATAGACTTCGAATCTCTGTACATCTAACGAAAGAGAGCGTGCTCTACAACAGTACCTATTTAAATTAGTTTTTCTGACGTACTTTATATTTAACTTTCAGCGCGTTAAGAAACAATAAGTTACTATTGAAATAGGTTCTAGTTTATACAACAATATGCAGCCTGCGGCAAGGAGTAACTCAACAACTACAAAATAGACAATAGAAATATTTACGTACAAATTGTGATTGTTCAAAAGCAAAAAGTAGGCTTGTATGTTTTACAGTTTTAATTTATTACTTTGAATGCTTATTTTAGTTGCAGTTTTAATTTTTTAAAACTTTTACTAACTTAAGAATATTCTTACAGCGTTGTTTTATTAATTAATTTTCACGAAATATATTCGCTTTTATCTCATTAATCATTTGTAAAATTTTCAACAATAAATTTATTACACATGTTTTTATTTGATAATACCCGATGCGTCCATATTTCTTAGCTTGAACATTGCTTATATGCGTCAGTATATGTTTCTTCCTATTATTTTACTTTTAATTGTTTCTAATATTAGTTCTACTGTAACGTACTCCTTCCATAATTAGTTCGTAAATAAAACGCTCGGATTAACAAACAGGGCGAATAATTTTGAAAGGGCGAAGCATTTGCCACTAAATATGGTAAAGATACTGACATTGCACGTGTAGTACTATCTAAGATGATTACAAACGCCAATTTCTCTACAAAGCACTTACTATCTACGGCCAGCTCAAGAACAGATTCTTCTTGTACTAACTATACATGTTCTCAAATATTTTTTTTAAATTGCAATCTGAAAAAAAATTAACATAAGACTCCTTAACTTCTTAACCATTGTGGCTGATTGTTTGGGAATGAATTGAATACATATTGATCATTTCTGTGTAACCAAATTTTTAGCTATTCATTTCTATTTCAGGTATAACAGTTATTTTATATAATAAACTTTCAGCATTTTTACTACATTTTTATTAAGCAGTTTACGCTTATTATTACTACTAATAGCAAGGCAATATAATATAGTAACAGTCCATGTGGATAATGTGGATTTCGGTGAGATCAAACATATTTTAGATCGTTTGCGTTAGAAACCATCTAGGACGCAATTTTTTAAAAAACTTCCAACTGCTTTAAAACAAAGTTTCTACATTTTCTTGTCTATTCCTAAAATTAATAAAGTAGTCCACATAAGTTTATAGAGGATTTCCTAAAATCGAAAGTGTTTGGCGTATACCAAACAATTAATTGCAAACGCAATTAACTTAATATTTTTGTATTGAAAGACCACTGTCTTGGTTTAGTCATTTATTTTTAAAAACTGATAGATGATTAAGAAAAAACTATTTTCCAGATTATAAAAATCTAAATATTTAACGTCCTTATTAATTAATGGTCGTTCTTGTACAGATACGTTAATACACTAAATGACAATTAAAATCATATAAATGTTTTTTCTAATAAGATCAAGCAGTCATACTAAATTTAAATCATATACTAACCCTTTGTGTCCTCGAACAACGGTGCACTTTTTACTAAAGCACATACGGCAAAAAATATTGATAACCAGAAGTAATGCATGTTTGTTGATTTCAATGCCTCGTGTAATTATTTCGCTTCTATAGCACTTTATCAATGAAATTTCCGCTATGGTTAAAATAAAATAATTACAGAGCTGATTAGATACAGCTAAATCATTGTCGTTTTCAACGGAATTCTCTATCAATGTTGTAGAATTCCCCTTTCTATTTTAAAATGTTTCGCATGATAAATATGATGTTGGAAGCTGTAAAATTGTAAATTTCATAAATTTCATACTCTTTCCTAAGAGGAAATAGCAGATATAAATATTAAATTTAGAAATCCATTAGAATAGGTATATAAAACAAGTTACTTTAAGAATAGAATAGAAATATTGCACTGTGTACTTATTGCACGAAGGTTTTACCATCATCATTACGACGTTACTTTTAAAATTGATTTGGTGCTGCTTTAAAATTGAACTGTAATAATCCTTCTTGAAACACGTTATTATTGCAAACTTTATGCTAAACATGATTAGGATTTGCTCACAGCCTTTCCTATACTGAGCTGTTCCTTTTTTCACACAACTACCGTTACCAAATTCAATGCTGCGGATTGTTGTATTTAAATCTTTCTCGACTTTCAAACTTTATCCATTGCATCCTACTTTCTATTGCAAATTGTACTATCTAGGTATTTGAATATACTTTAGCTAGTGGCAGACCAATATAACATTGCGCCCTTTGAGTTAAATAAATATAAAACATAAGAACTGATACAATCAGTTACACGTATTAGAAAATATATTATTTCTTTAATCAATTACACTAACACAACAATAACATTAGTAAAATACAATTTAACATAAAAATTAATATTAACAAAATACAAAGTGAAATAAACCCAATATAACAAAAAGTGGATTTATTTATATGAACTATAGTCACATAAAGAACAAAATTCTAACCTTTTCCTTGCGTTCATGATAAAACAATTCATCAATAACTTTATTATTTAACATAAATATAAAGTTATGTTGCTATTAGTAATACCTCAACCAAATGATTTTGCGATACATTGAATATTAGATACGCTCTACTAATTGATTGTAATGGTAAATTAATGTTCCCCCTTGTTTCAGACGCATTTAATGCTAATATTATTTTATAATTATACTATATTAGGAGAAGTTAAATTTAATTTATTATTGTATATGAACTGTAATAAATTTTTAAAATTTTCAAGGAGGTATTATATACGTTATCTGAAACCTGGTATCCCTAGAAATGTGCGATATTGCATTTAAAAAGTTGCATAGTAACCGTTATTTGGAAGATGCTTCGACATGATATCAGTTGTAGTGCAAAATTTCTCTAAATTCGTTACATTTATATAGTAATCTATTAATGTCTACGTAAAATGTCTTTTCTGCATGTGTGCAATTATAAGCTGCTTGGCAATCTAACTGTAATGAACAGACCTGCACCTTAAGAAGTTCTAGAATACTAGAATGGGTAGAATGCCTTGCGTGCTTCAGTAAACTAAAAGACGAACCACATATTTAACCAAATTAGTGGGATCTTTTAGTGAAGAACCAGACTAAGACAGGTCTTCGAAAGAAAACAGTAGCTTTTTCAGTACTTAAAGTGGCAATGATCATATTGATCAGTATGACATTCTAAGACATGCTGCGATGTGGAAGGCAACAGAAAACAACCACATTACCTTCCAAGTACCTACGCAGTGCACTAAAAATACTTTCAAAAACGATGAAATTATCTTGGGTTAAAAGATTCTGGAGTTAAGATAGTCCTCTATTCGAATCTCCGAGAGGGGACTGCTTCGGAGGTTGTGATCGGCATACTCAATAAGAAGAAAAAATAACCAGAGAAACCTTGCGAGTCGAGGTGTGGAATGATAGAAGCATGAAGAAAGTAGGCAAGCTAGAGAATTTAAAAATTAAAATGGATTGACTAGCATTAGATATAGCGGGAAATAGCGAATTTCGGTGGTCAGAAGCGGGGGATTTTTTAAATGGAAACTTTAGGATAATTTATACAGAATTATAAAAAGGAAATTTGGGTATGCGGATAGTTATGCGAAAAAAGATAAAAAGCTGTGTAGAAAACTTCTTACAAACCTACTAAGATTTGTAGAAGGATATGAAAATTTAATAATTCAATAATTATGTCAGCGGTAAGTGAAGATAGGGAAGGAGCGGTAGTAGGTTTATTTGGTTTAGGCACGAGAAACTACAAGGGTAATAGGCTGGTAGAATTTTGCAACAAAATGAATTTAACCTACATAAACACATTTCAACATCAAGCTGGAAGACGATACACGTAGAAAATCCCAAGAGTTATAAGGAAATATTAAATGGATTACATTCTTGTTAGACAACGGTTTAAGAATCAAGTAAAAGACTGTAGAGGCTAGCCAAAAGGTATAGAGTTGACATAACGATTATGAAAGCCGCGCCTAATTTTAAACTTTTTAAACAAAAAGAATGGAAGGAAGGAAGTAGTTTGACTCTGAAAAACTAAGAGATAAAGGTACTTACAAAAGATTTGAGAAAAAGTCAAACGAATTGCTAAAAGACATCGGCAAAATTTTTGATACTAAGGCATTATAAGTAAAATGGAATAACACTAAATCTAATTTAGGCATGGCGGCATAAACAAAAACCAAATTAAGAAACCATGGATAACAAAGGATATGTGAAACTTAATACAAAAAAGGCGAAAATACAAAACATACCAGACAAAGCAAGAAAACAGGGATGCAAAACATAAAATGAGAAATTAATCACAAATGCAGGAAAGCTAAAGAACAATGGATTGAAGAAAAGTGCAAAGAGATACAAACTAAAATGCAAATACAAAAGACAGACGAAGCATACAAACTAATTAGAAGGAATTTTAGGGATATAAAGCAGTAAAGCAAAAAGTAGGGAACGCAAAAAAGGTCACCATTGTAGAAAATGTAGAAAAAGTGAATAGATGGCAAAAATATATAGAAATTTATATATAAGGCAGGAACTAGAAGTATTAAAATTGGAATGCAACATTGAATACGAAGACTTAGAATATTATATGCTTAGAGATGAAGTAGCATTGAATAGTCTAAAAACGATTTAGACACCAGGTATAGATAAAGTGCCAGCAGAAACTATAAAAACCGTTGGACAATCAGTATCAGAACATCTTTTTCCATTTGTTAGTTATATGTGTGAAACAATGCCAAAACGTTTAGCTAAGCTGAAACTTCACGGCATATCGTGTAAAAGTGGTTACTTACGATATAGCAGTATCCACCAAATTTTGGACTCAATATTTACCAGAACAACATGCATCTACGTTAAAGGTATAGAAAAGCGGCTGTGGTTATTAACAGAATTTCCACGCTTTAACGTTGTTAACCTAGAAGATATAGGGTGTCCTCTACATAAATTAAATAATTACAACAATACACCTAATTGTTTCTACCATAACACACGACATACGTCATTCAATTGCGCAACCACAAATGTAATTGGTTTTGTAGATATAACCGCTAATGCAGGCATATTTTAACCAACACATTTATAGTAAGTAGTGTTTCCTTTGTTTATTTTACATTTGTACACAAATATTCCTTAAAACTATAGAAATATAATGTTTTAAAAAAAATACTTCGCAAGACGTTTAATTGTCTATATTGTTGTTTAGTGCCCATTTCACTTATTTATATTAATCGTTTTTAGTAATTTTATTTGCCTATTATTATTTACTTTAATTAAAGCTGGTTGCCATTAAACACGCCTTTTAACTACCATCCAATAAAAACCTTCCTAACCCATTCTAAGGCTTAATCCTCAACGGAGGAAATGGAAGGATTAAGGGATAAAAGCCCAAACACACGACAGGGGAGGGGGGCTGTTTATTATATGCTTCGCTTGAAGATACTACGTTCCGCTAATTAAGCTTCATGTAACAACTATCAAAAAACAGTATAGTGATAGTGCCAGTATTCATGAACAAACTTTAAATCAAGTAGTGCTGCGGGTACGAGTAATATGATATCCCCGATGAAGATAATCAACATGCCAATTTCATCACCAATCAGCATACAATGTTAGTAAGCCACTCTGTTTAATACCCTCAAAAGTACCGGCATTTCCTTTATAGCTTCCATTAAATTCAAACGAGCAACACAATCTATTGGCACCATGCAGCTACTTCAGTTATTCAACTCTTTAATTATGGTCATTGTAACTCATTGCTTTCTGTATATCTTATTCATACATTAAAATCTAACAATATTATTTTTTCATTAAGTCTTTCATTTCTCTGAACACAGGGTGGTCCTTTGCAAATCCCATACCTTTTACTTTGTTTGTTTGACAGTAACTCAGTAGGTTGCTAGGTCAACACCAATTGGAAGTAGGTCAGTTATACAATCTTACGAAAAACTGGTCGGTAGGTCAATGAGCTTGAGAAGTATGTCAGTAGGTCAGCAGGTTACCAAGTCAACACCGATTGAAAGGAGGTCAGTTTTACAATCTTACGAACACAGGTCAGTAGGTCAAAATATTAAACAGACAAAACCAAGCTTATAATACTCAAACAGTTAAAATTTAATTATAATTAACTCTAATCTTTAATTGTGGGTATCGTTACTTACATTTTGTCGATTTAGTTTGATACACAAGACGCTGATCTTGCAAATAAGAAAGAGTTGAAAAATTAAATGCTCATTGGGGCGTGCAGTAGTTACAGGTAGGTTTTAAAATTACACTTTGAATCGATTTATTTATATTTCTACATATTTTTGTAATTAGCAATAAAATAGATATACTAAATCGAATTAATCCAGTGAGCCGGATCCAAAAAAAAAAGAAGACACTTAAGATGAAGGAACTTGAATTACAATATACATATAATGTCATACATATTAAAAGTATTTTGTCCAAAAGGATCAACCCTTTATCGTTGTGGAACTAGAACAAGCAGTCGTTTTCCTACCTCAGACTAGGGATGGCCACGGGCCCGGGCTTTGGCCCGGTCCGGCCCGAATATCAAACCGGGCTTCGGGCGGGGCCGGCAAGATTTTTTTTGGGCCCAAGCCGGGCCAAGCACGTGTCGGGCTCGGGCCGGGCCGGGCCAGACTGCTCAAGCTTTTCGGGCTATTCGGGTCGGCCCGAAGTTTATATAACGAAATATACAATTTATTGATTTAGTAAAAAATTTCATTTAATGATTTCTTTAGGTGTCTCTTAAACAAAATTATAATTAACGCTCCTCTTAATATATCACCCAGGTACAGTTGCACACATATTGGTAAGTGTGTGATAATGGAAATAAATCGAAGAGGAAAATGATTTGATTTAAACCGATTTGTGAATTTCGATTTTTTTTTCCGATAAGTAATATTCACTTCTTTCCACTTTTCAAAAACTTTGAAATAGAAATCGTCCGTGTTATATTTAATTAATTTGAAGGAGTATTGCAACGTATGTTAATTGAGCTGGTTTATTGTATTATACTTATTAATTAACTTATTAATGTGGTCTCGCACTAAAGATTATTTATGAATAAATCGAAACCACTATTTATATGTAAAAATATTTAAAACTGCCCGATTACAAAAAAAAACAGCTTAATTAGATTTAATTATTTGAATGTATCTTTTGTTGAAAAACATACCGACTACAATGCGATTAGCTTTTTATAGCTTTAAATAACAGATGGATATAGAAAATTAAAATGTAAATACTAAATAATATTCTATGTTGCGGCTCCTAATAAGGTATAAAGAAAAATCGTGATATTATAAAGGGTATAAACAAAAATAACGGAATAGAGTAAATATTATTTTAACAGAGGCGTCCCTAGCTGCTGCTATCTGCAGAGCTTAGGCCAATAATGGATACCCATAAAATTTATAATTTGCATTTTAGGTCGCAAATTTTAAACAGCTGTAGTGGTTGGTACATGCGGTAGTAGTTTAATTTTAGAGGTTTTTGCTCCGTCGAACTTAATTTTATTACGACTTATTTTCATCAAATTTTGCGAACTAACAAGGAATGTACCTGATTCTAGCGTGCTTCAACAAAAGCCGTGTACATTTGGATTTATCACTTCAAACGGTTATATTATCCCTTTTACGCATTAGGCGGCATGCGCCTGTGTTTCATGCTGGAATTTATTCTTCTTTTGGTAGGTCTTTGCAATTTTTTCACTTCCTTTGTACTTAGAGTTGCTTGACCCATGAGAAATTTATTGTAGGTGCGACTATTTCGGCTTCTTTTCGGATAAATATAAATAAGCTGAATTCCGTTTCTGCACTCTGATTTAAATCATAAAGATTTCTTTATTTAGTGCACTGTTTTAAAAATATTATAACCAAGATTCTAAATTTTGAGCTATCCGTTTTCAATCACAATGTCGGATTTCAATAGTGAGGATAGCGTGGGGGATCCAGATTATCAACCTCGACGAAGTGAATCGGTAACTGACAACACACAATTTGGAGACATAGATGAAAGTTTGCGAAATATACATTTAGTGTCAGACAATTTTAAAACGCGGAGCAAATTTAGTAAGTCTTTGAGTTTACTTTCAGAAAGTGTAAAAACTGCAAAATGTAAGGTATGCCAAAAGAAAAAGTACGATGAATAACTTAAAGTGCAAAATTCAACTACATCCAATCTTAAAAGGCATTTAAAAACAAAACATTTAAAAGAATATCGAGATCTCTATCCGCAGACTGAAGACCGAGCTGAAAATAAAGTTGCAGGTAGATCTAGTACAGTGTGTAACCAAAAAACCATTTCCGAAATGTCCCAGTGCAAGGTAAGTGTGAAACCTACTTTTCCATTTTTTTAAGAGTTAAGAAAATTTTATATAATTAACCATAAAACCGTAACAATTAATACAATGTTATCCAATAATGCCTGTTTTTATCTCAAAAAAGTACCACACATGTGTGTAGTAAGTAGCACTGCTAAGGTGTCAAGCCAAATTTTTAAATTGATTTTATGTTTGTTACTATTTTATGGATAGCTTTAATCGAACATTTTTTACTTCCGTTTTATTGCAAGCATAGTAAAAGCTTTTAAGTGAACCTAAACAAGAAACGATCAACAAAATTTGGAAAAACAGCCGTAGAAAAATCAACGGATAAAAAAGTTGTAAAACTGAAAAAAGTCGCTGATAAGAGAAATTAATTATTATCCTTTAAACTGTTAAAAATTCTTATATTGCATTCGAATTGTTTAAATTATAGTGTAAGTAGATGTAAAACGATAACTAATTAACTTTTTCATATGTATTGCAGTTTCGAACTTTCAGCAGACAAAGTACGTTGCTAGTTATTTCATTAGTCCAATATGAAAAAATTATTATAAAATACTCACAATAATAATACCACATAAAACATTTAAACTTTATTTACAAATTACTGTGCATACATAAATAAAGTACATGCGCAAATAAATGCAGTTTTCTTTTCCTATGCATTATCCTGCGGCTAAGGCTAAGGTTGAAGTTTGACGCAAATCACCTTCTATTTTGGATAGCCTGTGCAAGTGTGCATCATCTCCAAATACCTTTGAGATTCTTCGAGGTTAAAATGATACTATAAACTATAATTTATTAAGGTTGATATATTCAAATGTTGTAGAAAAACATAATAATAGTAAAGAAGTATTTTTATACAACTGAAAATACATATATTAATAAATGATACGCTCCATTTGGATGTTGAAAAATCTATAAATCACTTAAAGTTTTATTTACATTCCGGCCCGAATCGGCCCGGCCCGGCCCGAAATTTAAACCGGGCCTCAATCCGGACCGATGCGTTTTGGTTTGGGCTGGGCCACCAGGCCGGGCCGGAGCAAATTATTTCGGGCCGTGCCGGGCCGCATCTAAAAGCCCGGCCCAGCCCGAATCCATCCCTACCTCAGACGATTCTAAATATAATCAGCGATGAAGTTATAAATGAATTAAACAAGTAAGAGGGGAATTATTTGCGTGACTTTGAAGCTGGTTAGTATTTTATTTTGTTTTTGATTTTTTATTTAAGAAACTAACATGGAATTCGTTTATTTTTAAAGGTAAACGAAATCCTGGTGCAAACATTGCATTTTGTTGCATAGATGGAAAAGGAACACCCACACGGATCATCATCATCATCGCCTTTGCAGTCCCTACCACCAACAGCTCCTATATCTTAAGGGAGAAAGAGGAAGATGAATAAGGAACGTGCTCGTCTTATCCTCTTTTAATTGTTAATAATTTTTATAATTATCATAATTTTAAAACGCAACGTGACTATTGATGCTAGTTGTAATAATAAAAACGAAATTTATTACTCGAATATATTAGAAAATATAAAATTAGAGCCAGTACGTTCTACAATCGGGATATGTTAACTGTAGATTATCCTACAAATTTTTATAGGACTGTGTGTGAAGTGCTACCGGAGGAATTAAAAGAATCTAAGCATAGTGATGATTTTCTGATTGAGGAATGCGCGCTTTTTTGTGTTGCACGCTGTTTAATTTGGATGGACATTTAATGAATTTAAAATCTAGTAAATCTTACACAATAGCGTTTTGTTATACTGACGTGCAACGTTTGAAAGAAAAAGCTTTTGAGTTATATAACAACCGGAATGCGGCCGATAATATTGTTGCAAGCTTCTCGGCTAGTATAAGGATTTGAAAATATTGATCGATCAGATCTATCGCCATTTAGAACGATTCTTAGTTTTTAATATATAAATCAAAGTGACATCACGTTGCATAACAGAGACTCATAAAGTGCACATCTTAAAGTATTGGAAAAATGTAGAGCGTCGCGTAATTTATGCACAAATCAAACTTATATTTTTTAACAGGACACCCTATATATTATTATATTTTTAAATTGTCTACAATAATAACTTTAATTTAAGATCAACCAGTATGGGAGTATCCTTTTTAGTTTTCGAGATATTTAATTGTTTTTAGAAAAAAAAATGCCAAATCTAGATGCTTAGACAATGGACTAATATGCAGCGTGTGTTATTTTTAAAAATACAGAAATTTTTATACATGCTACAGTATCTTTGTAAATGTTAGCCTTTTGACGTTTCCTTACATTACACAGGGTTTCATTTTTTAGAAAACATTTCTTATGGTACCACGCTCATTTTATTGCGATACTGGATGATTCATTCAATGTGCTTTCATTTTTGTCAAGAATTTCCTATACTAAAATTCATTCCTTCCAGAGATATTTTTGATTATATTAATATTTTTGAAATACCGTCAATTTGTGTAATAACAAAAAATAACTTACTGTATTGCACTATTCTATAAGAAAGTGATTACTATTTAAACAATAATTGAATATCACTCGCCAATAACAATATCAATAAAGATATAATAACTTATAATAATTTGATATTAACAGAATTCTGCCAGAATAACAATATGAATTTAAAATCTTCAACCGAACATTAGGTAGGGTTTGAAATAACAACAATTACAATATTATTAAGCAGCCATTGACGTAAGCATTAATAGTAGAATGTTGCCATTTAACGTAGTATTAGTGACGGTTTGCTTTCTAATGTAAATTTGACCTTTGAAGGAGCTTTCAAAACTATTCTTTTCTGCAGAAGTACAAACAAATATGATTTGGATACTAGCAGAAAGGTAGAGATAGATTAATGAATCCTTTTATTTGTACTAGGTCATTGGTATATGAAAAACCTGTGATAAAGATCGTTTTATGATTTTGTGCTTTTTCAAGACGATTATACTTTTCATAGAAATGAAATAGTGAACATGCATAATTTTAGTGATGCCGTTCGAGATCGAGAATTCTCGTTCTCGTCACGATCTCGTCTCGAAATTCGAGACGAGAAACGAAAATCTATTTTGAGACGAGAACAAGAAACACTTAACTCTCATCTCGATCTCGAGTCGAGAATTCTCGACTATTCCTGAGTTCTCGAAATATCCAGTACACAAAAACAAATTTCAGTAAAAAAGGTATAGGCTGTCAGTAAGAACTTTGAAATTCTTGTATTAAATAAAGGTCCTATCAAAATAAGAAGATGTTTTCAATGTGACAAATTAAATAATTGAAACAGTTACATTTATTTTAGTCGATATTATAAGAAAAGTTTGCTTCTTCAACTGCCTAGTAGCATCCGAAGAGCATCGTGAATGATATTGTGTTACTATAATTGTCTGCAACTGCAGTTCAATTGTTCAAATCTGGCAAATCTCACAAGAAACAAAATTAATAACCGACTTTACAATTCTGACTCCTGAAAATTTGTGTACCTATTTATTGTGTTAGTTTTAATAGTTAGTTGTAAAACTATGCTATAAACAAAAATTTTACTTTTTGCAGTTTCAACTTTAAATTAAGATACAATCGTTTGTTACAATTAGCAATTATAAAATGTTTTTGTGATTTATGAACGTAAATGTATCACTTTGAAAGTTATTTTTAATAGGGAGGCAGTGTTAATTAGAACAAACAAATTATACATGATCAATTTTACTCCGTTTAAAGGCCGTTGTTGAATATTTATTAGAATATATGGGTAAGCTGTGAGAACTAAATATTTGTGCTAATTTTACATTTATGATTTTATGATCTTAAGACAAAGCTTAAGCGATGTAGACATGGAGGTTATGTTTAAAATAATAGGCTTTTTCAGTAGAACCGTTCCCTTTTCAAAAGTCTTAATTGTTTTTTGGCATAGATGTCGAAAAATGTGTTTTGGCGATTGTATTTTCACTTTATGAGGCATAGCGATTATGTCGATAATTCAGACGCACATTAAGAATACCTAGCAAAACATTCATTACATAATACTAAAAGTCAATCACAATTTTCGCCAATAAAGGACTACAATTTCGAAAACAAATACGGACTACCGATTTATAGAAATTGGCGAAACAAAAGGACATGCATGTGGAAAATGTTGATGATGTTTTAAATACCTATAGGTACTTTTGTACTGTGGGTTGAGATCAATAAAGAGTAAAGACAAATTTTGTTCAAAAATTATAGTAATTTTATTTGAATTACTTTAGAATGAAAATTCCAGAGTTCTTAGTGGCGCAATCTCAACTATTGCAATCTGTAAACCAAATGTATTTAGCTAACCTCCATGTGTAGTTTTGTGTTAAAATTGAAAATTAATTCTAGAAATAAATAGAACAAGCAAATTATTTTTGTTTACTTTTACCAAACCAAACTATAATTAAATTATAAATGTTGTATATACAATACTTTATAAATGTGTATGTAACGGCGTTATTCTAATAATTTATTATTGTGCCAAGAATTTATACACTGTAGTGCCTTTGCCGATTCGTGACTTAACCTATTGCGATGTTTCCGAATAGTCAAACCAGCTTTTGAGAAAAGTCTCTCGGTGGGTACACTAGTTGCGGTGATATTAAATAGATCGCGTGCTATTGAAGCTAAACCTGGATAAACAGATTTATGGTTCTTTCACCATTTTAGTATATTTTCGCTTTTATTTTCTCTGGGATAATTTAACTAGTTATCAATTTCTTGACCCCAATTGTTACTCACGATTTGATTTTTTCATAAATGGAATACACATCTAATTCACCATCGTCACTAACATTCATGTCAAAATTTTAGACTAAAAGAGTTCGTTAGGGCTGCGACGGCACGTAGTACTTTTCTTTATATATAATCTTGAAATTTTTTTATTGACGCTTCTTTCATTTCTTGTCCCCTCGTGGCGAAATTGAATGTTTGCGTTTTATGTCGTAGATCTAAAATAAGGACGGCACAGTACATCCAATTTGTTTTATGATAATGTTTTAACATTTTAGTATGTGCAGCTTGATAGGCTAAAAACAAATTTTCTTCGAGTTCAGATATCAATGAATTTCTTCTTAAACCCTGAATAGCATGTTTTATTTTGTCAAGCAACATATTAAAGCCTACTACTACATGCGGTAAAGTGACACAATTTCCTCTACCAAGTAAAGTAGAAAGACTTTTAAAATGCTTTAATAAACTCTAAATTTTTGAATAAAGTTCCTATTCAGTTTTAGTAATTTTGAAACAACCTAATTCTTTGTTGTTTTCACACAATGCATTTAATGCGTTCTGCATGTTAAGTGCTACCTAATATCATGTCGTTCGTCTAGTTCCAAAGCGTTGAAACATTAATATTTGTATAAAATAAAAATGAATAAAATCCTTAACCACAAAATATATTTAAAATACTAGATACGTATTTTAACCACTATGTGATCATCATCAGTAGGAATTTGCAATTAAATAATAATTAGTTGTTGTTCCGGAACACTTCAAAAAATATATTCCTCACCACTTAGGCTGAAGTGGACCTTCCCAGCATACAATTTACTATAATGTTGCATTAAACACTATCGAGGATATTGTCCTCACCCGCAGGCTGGTGTTCTCCGCAACAAACAAGTGAATTATGACGTTATAACTAGAATCTACATAATTTATACTAATTCTAAATCTGCTAAAGCGGAAGCAAATTAATCTTGCTTTCTTATTGGTTGTTAATCAATAGGGAAAGCAAGGCAGATCGCTCTATTGGCCCTTTATCAGTGTTTAAGAGGGGTCTTTTATGTTTGGCAATTTTAATTGATTCATATGAATTTAAGAAGGAAAACCTTGATACCGCTTTTAACAATTAAACATTTTCTAGTTTAACGGGGTGGCTGGTTTCAAAAATATGTTTAGCGATCTGAGACCTTTCATATTTACCATATTTGAAGTGAGCAATGTGCTCTTTAAATCTTGTTGTTATATTGGTCTGACCAATATATTTTTGAAAACACCCTGGCCCTGAACAACTGATTTTATAAATCCCCGACTTTTGCAATTTTTCCACCTTGTCTTTTGGATTACCTAGCAAATCTTTAATTTTATTAGTATTAGTGAAATCAATTTTGAAATTAATCTGTTTGAATATTTTATCAAGACCATTTCTGGGTTTGTGAAACGAAAGTTTAACATATTTAACATTATCGTTAGAGGTGGTCGATGGCAAAGTCGTTGATCTATGGATGTTATTTGTATACAAGTACTTTAAATTTACATTTTTCAGACTTTTTATTTTTAAAAGCAATTGTCGCAGCTTCGTTACCTTCTTAAGATTTTCTTCGATATCTTTGTCCGTACCTGTATCTACATCAGTTTCTTTTTCACAAAACTCTTCTTCTACTACTTCTTCAAACTCTGCTTCTTCTTCTGCTTTAAGCAATTTCATCAAGTCTTGAACTCCAAGATTTAGAATATGTGCGAAGCATCTGAAATGCGAATCTTCCCTGTTATAGCAAATACGGTCCTCCGTTCCTTGTTGTTTTGGTTTGTTATCTATAAGTATTGCTAATTCCGCCATAAATAATGCGTTTGCTGCTGCATTGTCTACTGTTATCTCTTAATTTTTGTGCTGTATGTTGTACTTTTTAAGTGAATGGTAAACAGTTACGGCAATATCTTTACCGGTATGAGATCCATTTGCATGAACAAAATCTAATACCAACGATTGTAAAATCCAATCATTGTCAATGAAATTAATTGTAATGCCATAATAAGATTTATTGGATACTGAAGTCCAACCATCAACGATAAGTGAATATTTAGATATATTTTTCGCAAGGACACTTTTAATTTTTCCTTGCACTATAGCAAACTGTTACAGCACCTTCTCTTTCATCGCCGTTCACTTAGGCAGTACTACGGTGTTATTTAACACATGAAATAATCTTTGTGCCGCATCGTTTTCAAAAAACTAAAGGGTAAATATTTGGTTGCTATCCATCCAACCAATATTTCATCCCATTCCTGTTCCTTGCCAATTGACTGAAACAAGAAAAATAAGTTTTAGAACATGAATAACCAATTAATCATGATACTTTTGAGGTTTTACAATACTACGATACTTATACGTTCTACTTACAAAAGTCTAAACTCTAAACAAAAGATATATGTAAAAAGAGCTAGAACGGCAAGAAATGAAAGCGATTTAGAAAACTGCCAGGTAAATTTAGAAATTGCAAATAGCTAGTATCACTTAATTCAGTAACGAGTATAATTATACCCTTTTCATAACTTATCTTAAGCGAGTTACTTCTATTTTTGTTAATCATCTTTAAAATAGGATTTGATTTTTGTTTTGGCGTAGACGTTCCTGGTTCACAAAAAATACTGTTATAGACTGCAGCGTGTTTAAACATTAGGTGTCTTTTAAACCCGCTAGTATTAGAGCACTTCATTTTTATAACCGTACTGATTTTCTTTTCTAAGCACAATTTGCATGTCCCGGTTTTGTTTATGTGGTAATAGTCGCTCACTTTAATTTTCGATATTTTTGCTATTTTTGCACTGGGTATAAAAGTTTCTTCCTGTACATTTGATGATGTTGATTACCATGGTTCGGTTATGGAAGGTAAAGTCATACCGGGATCGTAGTCGTGTTGATTATCCTCATATAAGTAGGTGATGTTCGCACTACAACTTGAGAGAACAGGAACATACATACGTTCGATCAAAAAAGCTGTCATCGCTGCTATATGGTTCAGGATTATCGACTCCTTTATTTTCATCTTGCTGTTTATATGAAAAGGCTACTTTTGATCGCTTCATCTTTCACTTTAAAATTTTAACAGAAGTTACAACCTCAAGTTAATATTCTTTTTAATCTTTCTTGTTAAAATGATCTTTATTTACGTTTCGATCCAAGACCTAGGATCGTTGTCAAAACAATAAAAAAATCTAAGTTTGACATTTATGACACAAATTGAAGGTGATTTGATTTATTAATTTTTGATTTGAATACATTAGGTGAAAATTTTTAAAATTTAGAAGAATGAGTACTTTCAATTTGTGTTGCGTCCTGGGTAAGATTTGATGTAGTAAAATGTAAAAAATCTCTTTACAAATGTCTTTGTAAACAACACGCTTAATATTATAAACAACAAACTAGAAAAAGATAACAACATTATAGAAAGAACAAAACTAAGTATATCATCAATTATAGAATTTCTTGGTTTATGCGACAATACCACATATTTTAAAATAAATGGCCAATTCTACAAACAGAGCTTCGTAATGGCAATGGGAAGTCCTCTATCGCTAATTTTTAGTAATATATTTATGGAGGAATTTGAAAAAGATGTAATATTCACACAAAATTGAAACCACTAATCTGGTAGATGATGTCTATGCTATTTGGTCTCATAATACAGAACTGATTAAAAACTTTGTAGATTCAATTAACAAAATAGAACTAACTATTAAATTCAGCTATGAATTAGAACAACAAGGAAAATTTCCAGTTTTAGATATTCTAGTTAGCAAAACCGGTGCAACAATTAATACATCAATATACAGAAAACCAACCCACACAAACAGATACTTAAACTTTGATTCAAACCACCCACACTGTGTCAAACGGGGAATTATTAAAACCATGTATGATAGAGCAAAATTAATATCATCAGACGAAGAAACTTTAAAGAAAGAGAAAGATCTAATCAAATGTACACTAATGAAAAACAAGTATCCTAAAAGAATAATAGAAAAAGAAACGAATGAAATCCCAAAAAATAAAAAAGAAAAAACAGAAACAACGATATGCATCAAAAAATGCTCTCGATACAATACATAAAAGGATTTTCCAAAAAAATTCAAAGAATAGGAAACAAATTTAGAATCAAAACAGTATTTAGAACCAACAATACACTAAGAACACAACTAACAAAAACAAAACCCAAAAACACAATACAAAGTTTAAAAAACTGCATCTATAAAATACCGTGCAAATGTAATAAGTTTTACATAGGGGAAAGTTCCAGACCATTTGAAGTTAGATTAAAAGAACATAAATAATATATAAAAAATAGAAAATTTAAAAAATCTATGATTTGTCAACATGCATGAGACTTCAGTTATAAAATGGGAAGACGCAAAAACTATTGACAAAGAAGAAAACCACCAAAAACAAAAAATCAAAGAATCTGTAACTTTTAGTAAACAATGGATTCCCTTACTAAAAGAAATAACAAAAAAAAATTACAAACGAAAATCAAATGCCCCCAATATCTAGGTGGCATTGCAAGTTTTTCCTGGGTTTTCCTTGCGATATTAACATGAAATACAGCCTACATACATGATTTCTATTTATACATACAACAACTAATTACTTAACAATAGGCATATTAGCAGCCCCCGGCTGCTTAAGCCTTACGGTAACGTAATCACACACTTCTTTAATAACCACCCTTTTAACCGTATAAATAGAAACATGTTAAAAATGTTCCAATATCAAGTTATTGAATTTATATGAAATTTGACTATATAAAAATCAATCAGTTGATTTCACGTTAAGCGTATTGGCTACCTTAAAAAGCTGGTCCCAGGACGCAACACAAATTGAAGGTACCCATTCTTGTAAACTTTAAAAATTTTCACCTAATGTATTCAAATCAAAAATTAATAATTCAAAATCACCTTCAATTTGTGTCAGAAATGACAAACTTAAAAATTTTTATTATTTCGACATCGATCCTAGGTCATGGATCGAAACGTAAATAAAGATCATTTTAACAAATAAAAGTGGTTTTATTCCCAAGAAAGATTAAAAAGAATAGTTAACAAACCACAGCAAACATACAGGGAGTATTCTCAAGTTAATGTGAATAAATAAGCAAACTCAGAGGTTAGAGAGTTTATATATGCAGAAAAACACAAAAATATTGAGGTGAAAGCTTTTAGTTTTCGGTATATTTATAGTTTGTACTTCAAGGATGACGGGTATTTCTTGTAGGATAAATTGTTATTCTTCAGACATACATTCAAATATCAAACCTTTTTTAAATAGTCTGAATTGTTTAGACAGGACGTTGCAGTTATAACAATAGATTTCAGAAAAATAATATTATAGAAGCTTATAAAAGGTAGAAAAGAAAATAAAAGGCTTTTATACTTTTCGTACCCTTCAACTAGAAAGCAGGGTTCGGTATCCAACTTTAGGTATACAAGTCACATGGTTTCTTTAACAAGTACATTGTTAAACAAAGTTTACAAGTTTTGCAAAATAAATATGAATCATAAATAAAAAAAGCCAAAGATACTGAGTACGGTTTATACAAAGTCACAATAATCCCTAAAAGAAACAGTATGTAGAAGTTGCTGCTTAGCTTCTTATGTTAAGGTTATTCTTTTTAAAAGGTATGAAGTGATGTATGGAGTATAGAATATTTGGACCCTAAAAGGATAACAAAAATTTCAAACAATATTTTGTTTAAATGCATCTTCTACACGTTTCTTAGGAAATATTTATCTTTAGGTAAAAATGCAATCCTAAATTTTGTTACATCGCCGTCGGTTGATGTATAATCGTAAATTTAAATTGTTGGGTATTTTAAAGATTCATGCAATATTTAACGATTTTGAAATATGCTGGCGTATATTGACCGCCGTTTAATGAACTATTTTTGGTTGAGACAAAAGAAGACATTTTCCATAGACAATTTTGTTAATGAGCTGCATTTATAGCTGACAACTTATTGTAGCACTTGATAGATAAACCAAGTACATTTTTAGTTATTAATTGCAATTTTAACCAGGACTAAATACTTGCAGAAAACAGTGATTTGAAACTTAATAGATTTTGCAAAACTATGGTAAAAGATTTTAAACCCAGACTTGCCCGCCACTTAGCCATAATATTACATGATTTTTTTAGTATAGTATACAATCTTTTGGTTTGAATGCGCTTAATTTGCATTTATTGTTATAAGAAGAATGTTGAAATTAACGGGCATTTTTATTAATTTATTACTTTCAGATGAAAAATTTTCAGTTCGTAATATTTAGAACGATTTAAAAAAAATATCTGAGATAGTAATCAAATAAAACGCAACCTGTATTAAATTTATTATATCAGTTGATTAATGCAATCAATTTTTAGTACTTACAGATAATAAACTTATTGCATAATTTATTTTTTAGCGTTTGCTTTCATTTTCCATAGTGTTCAAATGCAAATATATTAAGGTAATTTTCGCTTGGTTACTTCCGAACTTTCGGGCTACAGTTACTAGTCACTCACAACAGAAGCAATTTAATTTATTCCAGTTTCAATATTTAAAACCCATAAATGTACTATCTGAATGTATTGCTCACATAGCAATTGGTGGTTCAAAAAGATTGTTGCAACTTGCAGAGCATTTTAGAAATCGAGAAGTCGAGAATTCGAGAAATCTCGACTCGAGATCAAAAATGAGACGAGAAACATCCTTCGAGAACGAGAGCACAACCAAGTTTGCTTAGATAACTTTTATAATAACGAGATTATCGATCATTGTGCCACACTAAAACTCAACCTGTACATATACCCTGGCCATCATACACAGGTTCGTTCGAGCTAATATTAACGATTGCATTGATTGTTTCCTAAGGGTTAAGAACTTCTCCATTCTGATAATACCTAAAATACCGAATTCGGTCAATGGATGTTTCTTCTCCTTACGAAACAATCAAGATATTGCTTTGTTAATTGCTATGCAAAGATTAGTCCGTTTTGTAAAGGTATACTTACTTGTATTATTTTGATAACAGGGTGTTTACGGATACATTATATTTTTACTGTTATACAAAAGCGATTGTATCAGAATATATATATATATATATATATATATATATATATATATATATTTAACTTTGGAATATGTTGATATTGGGGATTCGGTCTATATTTATTAGGAATTATAACTTCTTTTTTTCTATTCGAGCTTTCGAAAATTTATTATTTTCTTCGTCAGGAAAACTAAAGGTACATGATATGAATGTTAACAATTAATATTAAGGTTACTTACGAATAATGAAGCTTTAACAATTTAGAATATGGTATAGCATCTAAAAGATTTGTGTGAGATTATGTATAAAATAAACTAGGTAACAATTATTAGATTAAAAATTAATTTGACAGGATTTTGAAATATAACATATGTGTGTAAGTGTATCCTAGATTATAGTAAAATTAATTGTGTACAGTTCAAGTAAGGTATCGGAGTACAAGAATCAAAAGATTTTATAAATTATGTTAAGTTGATGTTAAGTGTTAAATCGATTTTTATGTTTTTTAGATTTTTGAATGACGGTTAGTAGATGTGAATAAATGTTGTTGAGATTTTGTGTATCAGTTTTTTTGTTTAAAGCTGTGTTTGTTAAGGAAATGGCAATCATTTCTAAGAATATTCTTTTTTATAATTATTTTCATTGAAGATTATTTTAGTGTCATTATAATTGATTTTGTGACCAGTTTCAATAGCATGGTAAGCTAGTGCGCATGTTTTGTTATTATTTCTACAATTACTATTATGAGCGGTTAGTCTTGTAGAGAGCCAAGTAGATGTGTGACCTATATATTTGCCATCACACTCTTGACACGGTATGCAATAAACTATTCCCGATTTTTGTAATTTTGTAGTAGGATCTTTTAAGTTTGTGTATAAATTTTTCTTCAGTGTTAATATGGGTTTCATTGAAAATTTAACATT
Source organism: Platerodrilus igneus (assembly GCA_036346225.1). NCBI lineage: Eukaryota > Metazoa > Arthropoda > Insecta > Coleoptera > Lycidae > Platerodrilus > Platerodrilus igneus. The sequence continues at coordinate 38,960 of JARFIW010000227.1, read as the reverse complement.
GTTGTTGTTTTTGAAGAGATGTTTGAATTTGGTAGTAAGTTTTTCTATGGAAGGTAGTGAGATAAAGGTTATTGAATTATTATTAACCTTTTGGTCGGTATTGTCTAAGTATTGGGTGTAGTTTTTTTAATTATTTTGGAAGTATTGAAAAGAAGTTTATTGACTAGAGTTTTAGGGTATGAGTTTTTTAATAGTAGATCTTTAATTATAAGTAAGTTCTTATGTTTTAAAGTATGGTGTGTCACAGATTCTATTTTTTTCTTTAAGCCTAGGATTATATTTATTTTAATATGCATAGGATGGAAAGAATAGTAGTTTAAATATCTGCCACATGACATTGGTTTATTATACCATTCTGTTATTAAAGTGTTATCTTTTCTTATTATTTTCATGTCTAAAAAGGGGACTGAACAGTTTGTTTCTTTTTCTATTGTGAATTGGATTGATGGATCGTAACTGTTAAATATTTGTAATATATGATCTTCACTGTCTAATGGTATGCAGCAGATTAAATCGTCGACATATTTTTTTAAGAAAGGAAAATTAAAATCAAATTTCGTGATGCAATTGTCTATTAGATCGTCCATAATAAATTGAGCGATGATAGGTGATACACTGGCTCCCATAGGGGTTCCTAGGATTTGTTTATAAAAGTTGTTATTTACAGTAAAGTAAGTAGTGTCGAATAAGAATTCGATTAGCTTTAAGAAGTTAGTTTTGTTGATTTTGCCGTTTTTTGTATATTATCCCAATGTAAATCAATACTTTTTTTGGTTAGATTTAATGAATTGTTACTAAATAAAGATATGACATCTAAGCTGATGATAACGTAATTTTGAGGTATCTTGAATTCATTAATAAAGTTGGCAAAATGGAACGAATCTTGGACATAGTATGGATTATTAGTGTTATACGTGGATGTAAGAATTTTGGTTATTAATTCAGAAATTTTAGAGTTAGGTGCTGATATTGAAGAAATTATTGGACGTAAGGAAAGTGTGGGTTTATGAATTTTAGGTAGGCCATAGAATTTTGGTGGAGTAGCATTATAGATCATTAATTTAGTGGCTTCTTCTGGGTTTATTTTTTTGGTATCTTTAAGTTCTTTGATCATCTTATTTGCTTTCTGTTGTATAGTACTAGTTGGATTTCTGTTGATGGGTATGTAATATTTACGATCTTTGATAATTGTGTCTGTCATTTTTTTATATTGTGTAGTGGTTAACAATACTGTTACATTACCTTTGTCTGATTTGGTTAAAATTAATTCTTTATGGTTTTTTAGGAATTTAGAAGCTTTAAATAGTAATTTTCTGTATTCTGTAAGAGATTTAAATGAATTATTTGTGAAATTTGTTATGATATTAGTGGTACGTGCAAGTAGAATGTCTTTTGATTCTGTATTTGAACTGGACACAATTGATTCTATATCTGCTAATAATTTGGGTATACTAATATCATCGATTATAGGATTTACACTAAAATTGGGTCCTAATGCCATCAACTGTTGAATCTCTTGTAGTACGTTGATATTTGAAAGGTTAGTAAACCATGTATTTTGTGAATTAATCTTATTTACTACTGCTTCTTTGAAGTTGTTAATCTTCTTCAAGTTTATGTTCTTTATATGTAGAAAGATTTTATTGTACTGTACAGATATACGTTGTTGAAATTCTAATGTGATAAAATCTGGTAATAGGTTTTTTGCTTGTGTTATGGAGTATTTTAATTGACTTTCTAAAGTTTTAAGGTTTTCTATAGGAATCTGTATTTCTAGGTTTAAAATTTTCTTCTTAAAATTTTCATTGAATTTTAAAACCGCTTGTTTCATTTTACCTGAGTTACTAATTAGTAAATTGTCAACACAACGTAATGATGCTGTAATATGGTTTGGACGAAGATTGTTGGTTCGGCAAGTAAGAAGATAAATACGTCAATTTCTAATAGATGCTAATTTCATAGTTAAATTTGACCATTGTTTGAGATGGGTGACTGCTTCATTACCATAATTGATACGGATTTGTTGGTAGAACCCCATACTTTTATATAATTAGGTTAAAAAATATAACTTTGGAATATGTTGATATTGGGGATTCAGTCTATATTTATTAGGAATTATAACTTCTTTTTTTCTATTCGAGCTTTCGAAAATTTATTATTTTCTTCGTCAGGAAAACTAAAGGTACATGATATGAATGTTAACAATTAATATTAAGGTTATTTACAAATAATGAAGCTTTAACAATTTAGAATATGGTATAGCATCTAAAAGTTTTATGTGAGATTATGTATAAAATAAACTAGGTAATAATTATTAGATTAAAAATTAATTTGACAGGATTTTGAAATATAACATATGTGTGTAAGTGTTACGTCATCATCGAACAATTCGGTATTTGTGACAATAAATACCATCAGTGCGTTCACCCTACAGTTTGAGTGAAACATTTATACCGACAGTGGAAGTGCGTTGAAGAAAACAGTCGCATTCGAACCCTTGCAGAAGACGGTTGTATGAGAGCTTTTGAAAAGCGACACCGACACCAATCGTGCGTGTTTTTGGTTGTCCGGCGAAAGCTTTTGTGTGTGAACGTTTATTGCCCACAGCGGCACAGGATAAAAGGTATTTATACCCTTTATTAAGTAGTTTGGTGTAGTTGTTTTTTAGTTATTACATAACCGCTCCACCGCTATTGTTATTGCTACAAAAAGCAATTGGTCCTTCCCTATAATAGCATATTTATATCACCTCATTCACCCCCCCAATTAATCCATTGGTCCTATAAGTCGATCCGAATTCACCAGTCCTATGGTATACGCATGTCCTAAATTAAATATCATTTTGCATTTCAGCGAGCTTTTAAGTAATTATTTTAGCTTTTAAATTTGTGCTTAAAGCCCATATTTAGCGGGTTAAAATGTGTAAATATTATTTATACTGTCTCTAGACTAAATTAAGTGATTTCGCCGTAATTAAAACCAGCAAGCGTTTTAATTACAAACAAATCCTTAATATAAAATTTGCTATTTTGCATTAAAAGCCATTGCACGTTTTTGTATTACACACAAATCTGCTCGGTTTGTAAACCTAAAATATTGAACACATTTGCAGGGGATAAAGTTGTAAAGTTGAACCCATCTTGCAAACACGTTAAGCCGCATGTTTAAACGTTCCTGTGATCTTTTGATGTAAAGGCCGACCGTAACCGTAAGCTGTAAATCTTATCTAAACGCTTTGTTTGACAAACCGATAGGTTTTCGACCGGTACCGTTTTACAGCATTTAGTGTAGGCCTTCAGAATAACTTTCAGAATGGCTCCCAAAAAAATACAGGTAGCCGAACTAGAATTGCTGAAAATACGTATTATAGAAATGTTGGAACTGAGCAACGCTATACAAAGTAGCCCAACTTTAAAAACGTTGTTCCTTATTCAAGCAAGGGGAGTAAATGACCTTTACAGAGATTTCAATACAATTTTAGTTGCTGTCTTAGCCTCCTGTGACGAGGCCGAATTATTAAATTACAACGCCTTACGGAAGAAAGTAGCTTCCGCTTATTATTGCATACTGCTGCATCTCGAAACGATGCAAGAAATGAAAGCACCACAAATTACGGAAAATGCTCCAAGCAGCTCGGGATCAAAATTGGTACCGTTAAAGCTCCCACTTTTTAATAATGAGGTAACTGAATTCACATCTTTCATCGATTTATTTGACAGTCTGGTCTATAACAACGCGTCGCTGTCCAATATCGAAAAGCTAAATTATCTTATCAGTTGCTGTACCGGGGAGTCTTTGAAAATCATTAAATCGGTACCCATTTCGGGAGATAATTTTATCATTTCCTATAACGCCTTGCGTGAGAGATTTAGCAATCCGCGTTTATTGGCAACTTCGCATTGGAAAGCAATGAAAGACTTTCCACCTTTAAAATCAGAAGACCCTAAGAAACTTAGGGCACTTATTGATTGTTTTTCAGAGAACCTTGCTGTTCTAACTAACTTAAAGTTTCCCACTGAACATTGGAACTTTATTCTAGTCGATTTGCTTTTAGAAAAACTCGATCCGTTTACTAGAAAACGCTTCGAACTCCAATCGGATCCGAAGCAAATACCCAATTTCGATGATTTGAGATATTTTTTAACTCAACAATGTGCAGCGTTGGAAACCTTTTCTTCAACCGCACCTGTTTCTTATTCGACGACTGTCCATACATCTCACACATCAGTGCCTAAGAAATCCTCAGCGTTTCAGTTTAAACCAACAGTTTCTTCTAACGTAGTCTCACTGGACACACCAAGTAGCTCCAGTGACTCAAATAATTCATTTTCGCACCATTGTCCTTCTTGCAAAGGCAATCACTTAATTTACAGATGTCAATAGTTTCTAAAGAAAACTCCGACAGAACGTTTCGACATTGTCAAACGCTTACGCCTCTGTTTAAATTGCTTACGAACAGACCATGCGTCCATGCAATGCAAATCTTATAACTCTTGTCGAACTAGCGCCAAGCCGCATCTTACCTTGCTACATTTTGAACCGCAACCTGCTTCTAGCTGAACCGATCGCTACACCTATGCATAAAAATGCCAATAGGACGCAGTCAGCCTCTCCTATTCCGGCAAATGTTTTGTCTTCACAGACGAATTCAAATCTTGGGGTTACTGTCTTACTCTCCACTGCTGTTGTGGAAGTTCAAGATCGTTCTGGTAGATACAAACCGATCAGGGTACTCTTAGACCCTGGCTCTCAAGCGAGCTTTATTCGAGACGATTGCGTGAGCAAACTTTGGCTTCCACGCATACGTTCTCAAGTTCCGATTTATGGACTTGGGCAGACAACTTCAGCAGTCAATAGGGGTGCCGTTAGCTGCACCATTCGCTCTATTTTAGACGCTGAAAAATCTCTAGAAGTCACAACTTTTGTGCTTTCGTCAATATCTGGCAAATTACCTAGCGTTGAAGTTCCTAATAATTGGGAACACTTATGCGGCCTGCACTTTGCAGACCCGACCTGGAACTCCCCAGGAACCATTGACATGCTCCTTGGAGCAGATGTTTATCCGTTCATCATCAATATCGGTGTTATACATGGCAAATTTCTTCAGCCTGCCGCCATAAATACAATTTTTGGTTGGACTATTATTGGTCCCACAAAAAGCTTGCAGTCTGACACTGTCCAAGCATTTTTTACTTCTGTAGAAGATCCTATCGACCAGACCCTAAGGCGGTTTTGGGAGATAGAAGAGTTGCCATCCAAGCCTTATACTTCTCCAGAAGAAGAAAAGGCAGATTTGATTTTGAAAACACGTTTTCTCGTGACCCTAGCGGTCGTTTTATTGTTGCGTTACCGTTCAACGATACTTTGCCCGTTTTTGATAATTGCTTTGACATGGCTAAAAAAAGACTATTTTCGTTGGAGCGCAAATTGCATGCTCAACCGGAGCTACGCGCCCAATACAACAATTTCATGCAGGACTATCTTGATGCGGGTCATATGGCATTACTCGATTCTCCGCCCGTTGGGAACGATAATTATTTTTACCCCATCACCCTGTGTTTAAAGAGGAAGGTCATACTTCTAAAATTCGTGTGGTTTTGACGCCTCTGCAAAGGCTAAAAACAACGTGTCACTTAATGACACTCAATTGGCTGGACCTAGTCTCCAAAATGACATTTCGTCAATCTTACTTAAATTTCGCTCTCATCGTTTCGTTTTTACTTGTGATGTTCGCCAAATGTATCGACAAATTTTGGTTACCGAGGAACATCGAAAGTTTCAGTTAATTGTTTGGCGGTTCTTCGCAGAGGAACCCATTCAAACTTATCAGCTTAATACAGTGACCTATGGTATTAAGTCATCGCCTTATCTAGCATTAAAAACTCTTCAGCAATTAGCCATTGACGAAGGCAAAGGTTTCCGTTAGCCGCTGAGGCTATACGGTCAAATCTATATATTGATGATTTCGTCGCCGGTGGAGATTCTATACAATCGGCCCGCGAAATTAAAGATCAACTTATCCGACTTTTACATTTGGCTGGTTTTGAACTTCGAAAATGGAGTTCTAATTCCGCTTCTATTTTGGAAGGCATTCCGTCAGATTTTTGCCAATATACTTCTCTCGATTTCGATTCTGACGAATCAATAAAAATATTAGGTCTTCAATGGTCACCTACATAAGATGTTTTCTCATTTCGGGTTAAACCATTAAACCCAATATGTACAAAGCGCAACATACTTTCACAAGTTGCCAGAATATATGATCCATTAGGGTTTTTAGCCCCACTAACACTTTTGCAAAACGCCTAATCCAGCATCTGTGGATGTTAGGTTTGAATTGGGATGACATCCCACCAGCAGACATTTCGTCTCAATGGCAGCAGTATCAAGAAGAGTTGCCGTTATTATCGTCATTAAAGTTACCACGTTGTTTACCCCCTTCGGATCCTTTTACTTGTCATTTGCATGGGTTTTGCGATGCTAGCGAGGTAGGGTATGCAGCGGTAGTGTATTTTCAGTTCATAAATCAAACTACTGGAGAAATAACTGTACAATTTGTAACCGCCAAAACAAAAGTAGCTCCAATTAAGCGCATTTCAATTCCACGTTTGGAATTATGTGCCGCCGTTTTATTAACCGATTTACTTTCTTTTACCATTCGGTCTTATCAAGGCTTGATTGAAATCTCCGATGTTTCAGCGTGGAGTGATTCTACGGTCGCTCTCAATTGGATACGTTCTCCACCTTTTCGTTGGAAAACTTTTGTGGCAAACCGTGTTAGCCACATTCAAGAAAGCATTGCACCTAGCCGATGGTTTTATATTAAATCTTCGCATAATCCGGCTGATCCTGCATCTCGGGGATTAATGCCAAGCGCGGTTATTTCATGTTCGCTATGGTGGGCGGGGCCTGAATGGCTTCACTACCCTAGTGACTCGTGGCCGCCTCAACCAACATTGTCAACCTCAATTGCTGAGGTAACTACGGAAAAGAAGATCCTAACATTTGTCGCTCAAACAGATCCAAACGTCATTGACATTTTACTAAGTCGCTTTTCATCGTTATATAAAATCCAAGGCATCGTGGCTTACATTTATAGATTTTCTAAACCCATGGCTCAACGTCATGCGGGTCCCTTAACAGACATTGAATTACACAATGCTCTCATGATTATCGTCCGGCATGTACAAAATGTTACATTTTCAAAGAAAATAGCTTCGATCAAGGCAAACCGTAAATTACCTAAAAGCTTGCGAAAACTTTCTCCATTTGTTGATCCACAAAACATCTTAAGAGTAGGTGGGCGCTTGACACATTCTTCGCTTTCCTATTTCGAAAAGTTTTCTGCGTTATTGCCTCAGCGGCACCGATTAACCAAACTTATCATTCGGTCAACTCATGATAGGTATTGCCATCCCGGTGTTAATACCACAGCGTATCTTATACAACAGAATTTCTGGATCCTTTCTATTAAAAATTCAATCAGAAATTATTTATCATCATGTCATAGATGTTTTAGTACCAAACCGGTCCTGGTAACTCCTCCTATGGGAGACCTACCGGCAGCACGTATTACCCAAATCAAACCGTTCAGTATTGTTGGTGTTGATTTTGCTGGCCCTCTTTTAATAAAGGCTAACCGCCTACGGGGCTCTAAATCTCTTAAGGCCTATATTTGTATTTTTGTTTGTTTTGCCACTAAGGCAGCACATATTGAACTTGTTTCGGATTTGTCGGCAGACGCGTTTCTTGCCGCTTTGCGACGATTTATAGCACGTCGAGGACGCTGTTCTCGGATATTTAGCGATTGCGGTACTAATTTTGTAGGTGCCTATCGTCAGCTTATGAGTTATCTGCATAGTGCAGTAACCTCAGAAAAGATAAAGTGGTCGTTTAATCCACCTAGCGCCCCTCACTTCGGTGGCTTGTGGGAAAGCGGTGTTAAGTCGGTAAAGACACACCTAGCTCGCGTAATCGGCGAACAAAAACTTACCTTTGAGGAACTTTACACAGTTCTTACTCAAATTGAATCTGTTCTAAATTCAAGGCCACTCTGCGCTTTGAGTTCGGATCCAAATGACTTGCGTTGCTTAACACCAGGTCATTTCCTAACTATGGAGCCTCTCTCTGCACCACCAGATGAGAACCATTCAACCAACGTTTTACCATTAAAGAGCAGGTGGAAACTCCTGCAAAAACTCCACCAAGATTTTTGGGCTCGCTGGAGCCATGAGTACTTACATACTCTGAATCAAAAGGTTAAATGGCACTCTAAGGTAGGTGTCCGACAAGTCGAAAAGGACACTATTGTCCTCATCAAGGACGACCAGCTTTCTCCACTTCAATGGAAGTTTGGTCGTATTATTAATACTTTTCCCGGTGCGGACGGTATTATACGTGTCGCTGAAGTCAAAACTGCACATGGCACATTAAAACGACCTTTGGTCAAACTAGCGCCGCTACCGGTATTCTAATTTTATTTTTATGTTTAGATGTATACACATTTCTTACATGTATAGTAGTATATTTTTTACATATTTGCTTATTTACATATATATTTTTATTTTTGCATAGTTGGTAATATCGCTCGCTGTAGTGTACCACCCTATCTTTCGTTACCTGTTTTCCTAGCAAGGTCAAATCCCATGTGATTTCCTTCACCCAACCTACTTCCCTCCTTTTCAAAATTCTATGAATTTGGTAGGCGGTATGTTACGTCATCATCGAACAATTCGGTATTTGTGACAATAAATACCATCAGTGCGTTCACCCTACAGTTTGAGTGAAACATTTATACCGACAGTGGAAGTGCGTTGAAGAAAACAATCGCATTCGAACCCTTGCAGAAGATGGTTGTATGAGAGCTTTTGAAAAGCGACACCGACACCAATCGTGCGTGTTTTTGGTTGTCCGGCGAAAGCTTTTGTGTGTGAACGTTTATTGCCCACAGCGGCACAGGATAAAAGGTATTTATACCCTTTATTAAGTAGTTTGGTGTAGTTGTTTTTAGTTATTACATAACCGCTCCACCGCTATTGTTATTGCTACAAAAAAGCAATTGGTCCTTCCCTATAATAGCATATTTATATCACCTCATTCACCCCCCCAATTAATCCAGTAAGTGTATCCTAGATTATAGTAAAATTAATTGTGTACAGTTCAAGTAAGGTATCTGAGTACAAGAATCAAAAGATTTTATAAATTATGTTAAGTTGATGTTAAGTGTTAAATCGATTTTTATGTTTTTTAGATTTTTGAATGACGGTTAGTAGATGTGAATAAATGTTGTTGAGATTTTGTGTATCAGTTTTTTTCTTTAAAGCAGTGTTTGTTAAGGAAATGGCAATCATTTATAAGAATATTCTTTTTTTATAATTATTTTCGTTGAAGATTATTTCAGTGTCATTATAATTGATTTTGTGACCAGTTTCAATAGCATGGGAAGCTAGTGCGCATGTTTTGTTATTATTTCTACAATTACTTTCATGGGCGGTTAGTCTTGTAAAGGGCCGAGTAGATGTGTGACCTATATATTTGCCATCACACTCTTGACACGGTATGCAATAAACTATTCCCGATTTTTGTAATTTTGTAGTAGGATCTTTTAAGTTTGTGTATAAATTTTTGTTCAGTGTTAATATGGGTTTTATTGAAAATTTAACATTGTTGTTGTTTTTGAAGAGATGTTTGAATTTGGTAGTAAGTTTTTCTATGTAAAATAGTGAGATAAAGGTTATTCAATTATTATTAACCTTTTGGTCGGTATTGTCTATAGTATTGGGTGTAGTTTTTTAAATTATTTTGGAAGTATTGAAAAGAAGTTTATTGACTAGGGTTTTAAGGTTTGAGTTTTTTAATAAATTTTCGGAAGCTCGTATTGAAAAAAAGAAGTTATAGTTCCTAATAAATATAGACTGAATCCCCAATATCAACATATTTCAAAGTTATATATATATATATATATATATATATATATATATATATATATATATATATTAACTAAATTGAACATTAAACGTTTTTCTATGCATCCACTTTCCACTTTGGAGCGTTTAATTTCTGTTATAGATTGATTTTGGGAACTGGCCAGATTTGGATTGTATGAAAGAAGTTCCATGTCTTCATTGGTAGCAGAAAATTCGGCACCGTTGTAAGTATACCATATACGTATCTCTTTATCATTAATTCTCGTTTCGCCAACCACTAGCGCTTTGTTTTGATGAGATAATCTTCCTATCAGAAATGGTTTATTTTCTCCCGCAAAAAATCCTCCCATTACAATATGCTTTGACCAAAGGTATTGGGAATTCTTCTCGTTAACTCTTATCCATTCAAATTGTTCAGGGTGTTGCGAGCATAAAATCTAAAATGTTTAGATTGATATTAGTTTAGAATTTTTCATGTGCTTAAAATATATAAATTTAGCCAAATTTAGATACACTTAAAGTATTTACTTCTAATATTAAAAGCTCTTACGAAACATGATTTGTCACACTTTTAATTTAACTATTAATTTGTTAAATATGATACGGTTTCATACCATTATTCTCAGAATTGTACCTGAACCTGCGTTAAAGATTAGATTCAATCTCTTAACATGTATACTAGGTAACATAAAATCAAGTAAGAACTTCTAAGTGGTTTCAATAATGTTCGAGCGTATCTGAAATACAAATTTGTTACATATCGTACTTCTTCCATTACATATTACATATTAAGCAATGCTATCCTGTTCAATTACAAATATTTTGTATACATGTTCAATTCTTTAACTAACGCCTTAAGAAAAATTTTGGATGCGGTAGGCGCATATAATGTTTCTGATTTTACAGTAATAACCAAGTGCGGTGTCCCTATAGTAGAGTGTTTGCAAAGAAAAAATGCTGTAAATATGTATATTTTTTAAAAGAATTCTACAGAATAGTATAGCTTTGGAGTGTACAAATAGATATGTGCTTCATATTCTGTAAATAGAAATCAAAGTTAAATACTGCTTTGTTATTCTTGCACAGTTAACCGTTTCTATATTCGCTTAACAGAGGGCGCGAAGCGTTGCACAGTTGCAAAATTAAACAAAGACGTCAATTAATAAATAACTGCTTACCTTCCATTTAATTCATATTTGCAGGCTGTATAGTAGGTTAGATATATTGTTACACTTTTTTTTACAATGTAACTACTTTACCTTATAGGCGGCAGAGCCTCTGTAAATTATGAGGGTTCCTGTCTAAGGATTAAGTCCAGTGTATGGAAAACGGTTTTGAGTGTAATAGGACCCTCAAAAGAGATCTTCCAGCCAGCTAAGCTTTGTCAACTTAGGGCAAAGCTATGAGCTAGGGTCGTAGGATGGTATACGATAATAAAAAAAAATTTAATGGACGCCATTGTATGTTAATAATAGCTATAATGGGTAACGATCCAAAGATAAGATACGGAAATCTTTGAAAAGAAAAAAAAATCTCCTTAACAAGCAAAATCTAGAAATATAATACTTGTGACTCTGCAAACTGGAATTGGAACGACAATTTCATACTGTCTCAAAAATATAACAACTTCGTAGCATTTTAGGGCTAGGGCTACACTAGAGCCTAGTCACTTTAACACCAAAGCAATTTATTACTCGAGCACGCGCAGGGCTAAATTATTGCATCAACACATACACAGATAAAAAGGAAACCTAGATTCTACTACAAGTCCGTAAACATAGATGGAGTTCTAAGTAACAAATAGATATTATATTATTGAATTAGGAATTTGGTGTTTTCTATACAGTAAAAGGATCTTTGTTAAATAAATAATTATAAGAAAAGTGTATATTGATAAAGGATGTAATCGTATTCGTTACAATATCTCAGGCGAATTTTCTTGTAGGCAAAGAACGCCGCTTTTTGGTCACACTCTTATGGTTAAAGTGTCTTGTTTTCTTGCGAATACGTTATCAAAAAGACAGGTTCTAAAGTAAAAGTAGATAAGAAAAGCCAATAGCAAAACATCTACAAAGACAACGTCCACTTCCGAGCACTATCGCCCTAAAAGTGTCCCTTCCACTTTGCGAACAACGACCGCTTTATATTTACGTGATGTAATTGGTGGAAAAGCGTAATATGACACTTAAAGCCCGTAGGAATCCATTTTACATAAGATATAAGCGGTTGCAGGAAAACCCCGAAGGTAAATCACAGCACCAATATGTGTAATAACCTAAAATTATTTATCTACAATAATAACCTTAAAGAGCGTATAGCGCGCAACAGCTCATTAATTAAAACAAATTTGACGAAAATCCTAGGTTATATGGAAAATTTATAAAATGTTTTTAATTAATTGAATTTAATTTGATGACCCATGAAAATTCCCATTTTAATGCCTTTATTGGTTTTTGAACTATCTGGTATAGTTAAGATTTGCTAGAGTGAGTAAATTCATTTTGTTTAAGAGGAAAACTCGGTTACTCTATACGTGGTTGGATTTGTTTTTTTGTAGCCATCCAGCTTAGATATCTATAGTTAGTTGTATGTAGGTTTTCTTTACCGTCAGAGCATTATTACTATGGACTTAACATCGAATTTCTTTAGCTAGCACACTTTGCTGGTCATTTATCAAGACAAATATGTGCAATTCTTTAACCAATCCACATACGTTCTTCTACTTATAAAAATGCGACCAGAATTGATTATCCCCAAAATTAAAAGTGCATACTTGCAAAGTGCTAAACCTCAGTCAACATACCGATCGAAATAAATTTCATGTGGAGAAAAAAATTATTTGCAAAGTAGGTCTAAGAAATACTAATAACAATATAAGAAGTCTAATATGTAACAAGCAACTTCAAAGCTCTTCTTAATATATAGGTTCTAGTATTTCCATAATTTTTGATGGAAGCTCTTCTAGATCCATTCATAGGATTTGGCAGTTTACCTACAAACATTTTGAGGGTTTTCAAGCTGGGGTTTTCTTTGTTTTCGCGTTCGTTCTCCGTTTCTGCATTTACTTCTTTTTCAATGAGTCTTCTCTGCGATGAAATTCTTTATAATTTTCGCGTTTTCTTACTAAAATATTACCATTACTTAGGTCTGACTTCTACGTTTGTTCGGCACTATTTCAGAGCAACGATTTACTAACAGTTAACAATCCCACAGTTTAATTGACGCTATATATTTAGTTTTTCTTCTTTTTAAAAACACTTTGCTTTTGCATATGGTCCAACAGTTCAACAACATTTTCGTGCTCACAGCAATTTTTATGCAAATTTATCAATTCTACATCCATCAGGTTTACGTAATACAGCTCTCATGATAATTTCGTTGTTGTTATTTCTAGTGAAATTACGAGATATAGTGGAAAAAAGTATACGATTCTTGAAAACGTATATGGGAATAAAAAAAGAGAATCTGTACCAATTTGTATTTTTAGACGAAAAATGGCTTTTTCAGTAATTTGCTCAGTCGGTAATTTAAGAACAGTTATGAGCACACAAATTGGTGGAAAAAGGTTGGTGTCGTACTTACTTATCCTTAATTCATTATATTGTAATTAGTTTTTTTAAGGTATATAATATTACATGACGGAAATGTTAATGGATTTACAAATGCGACTGATCTGCTTTCTCTCCTTGCACAAAAAAAAACTCAAACCATTACACAAAGATGAATGAATAAAATTACTTATAATAGTTGAAAATTAATTTTTAAACAATTTGGGATCAAGACTGGAATAGTTTCCTTAACATAGCTGTCATGCTAATTTTTTGTTATTTCTAATGAAATTGCGAGATATAGTGGAAAAAAGTATACAATTCTTGAAAACTTATATGAGAATAAAGAAAGAGAATCTGTACCAATTTATGTTTTTAGACGAAACGTGGCTTTTTCAGTAAGTCTCTCAGTCAGTAATTTAAGAACAGTTATGAGCACACAAATTGATGGAAAAAGGTTGGTGTCGTACTTACTTATCCTTAATACAGTATAATGTAATAAATTTTTTTTTGAGGTATATTATATTACATGACGGAAATGGATTTACAAATGCGAATGATCTGATTTTCTCTCCTTGCACAAAAAACTCAAATAATGACACAGAAGTGAATGAGTAAAATTTCTTATAGTAGTTAAAATCTAATTATTAAAAAATTTAGGATAACGACTGCAATAGTTTTAGGCAGTGCGTCGTTTTATTTTACTTTGTTAAATAAAATATATAACCGTTCCTGGGAGAAAAGTAACATTGCAGAACTACTTACTAATCAAGCAATTTCTTTTGAAAGTAATGCTTTGAAAGCAGAGCTTCTTCAACTTGTTACGATGTAAAGCAAAATAATATACTTTGTAACATAGAGGGCAGCGGCTCTTTCGGTAAGGGGTCGGTACGGCAGTCTAAGATACGCTACCGCGATATGGAGAGCAACGGGAAACCACCACATTACCTCCCAAGTACACAGCGTACTTAAATTGAAATAAACATGATGGAATTCTCTGGAGTAAAAGATTCCGGAGTTAAAATAGTCCCCCATTCGGATCTCCGAGAAAAAACTACTTCGGAGGATGTGATCGGAAAGTCCAGAATAACAGTGGGGAACATTTTGCGAGTCGGAGCGTGGAATGTTAGAAGCATGAAGCAAGTAGGTAAGCTAGAGAACCTAAAAATCCAAATGAGTAGGTTAGCACTAGACATAGTAGGGATCAGCGAAGTTCGGTGGCCAGAGGCGGGGGATTTTTGGTGTGAAGACTTTAGGGTAATTCATACAGGATCAAAGGAAGGATATTTGGGGGTAGAAGTAGTTATGCGGAAAAAGATAGGATACTGTGTAGAAAATTACTTACAAAAGAACGAAAGAGTACTCATGGTTAGATTAGAATCTAAGCCGGTAAACACAGTAATAATACAAGTATACGTGCCCACCTTTAGCTACAGTGACGTAGAGGTAGAAGCGATCTACAAAGATATCGAAGACATATTGAGATACGTAAAAGGACATAAAAATAGAATAATTGCGGGGAATTTTACTGCAGTGGTGGGCGACGGAAGGGAAGGAGAAGTAGTAAGTTTATTTGGTTTAGGCACAAGAAACGACAGGGGAAATAGGCTGGTAGAATTTTGCGACAAGAACAATTTAATCATCACAAACACATTATTTCAACATCATGCTAGAAGACGATATACATGGAAGATGCCAGGAGATATAAGAAGATATCAAATAGATTACATTCTTGTTAGACAACGGTTTAGGAATCAAGTAAAAGACTGTAGAAGGTTCCCAGAAGCTGATATAAACACTGACCACAACATCGTAATTATGAAGGCCGCACTTAAATTTAAAAATTTGAAAAAAAGGAACGTAAAAAGGCACTTTGAATTAGAGTAACTACAAGATAAAGATATTCAAGAAAGATTCGAAAAAAAGTCAAATGAATTGCTGAAAAATATCGGAAAAATATCTGATCTTAAGGAAGTAGAAACAGAATTGAATAACATTAAATCCAGCCTAGAATGGGTCAGAGATATTCTTGGGTATACACAAATAGAAAATAAGAAACCGTGGATTACAAAGGATATCCTGAATTTAATAAAAGAAAGACGAAGATATAAATATAAATCAGACGAAACAGGAAAAGAGATACAATGCCAAAAAATAGGAAATTATTTGCAAATGCTGGAAAGCTAAAGAACGATAGATTGATGAAAAGTGCTAAGAGGTACAAACTAAGGTGGAGGTAAGAAGGACAGATGAAGGATACAAACTAATTAGAATCAATTTTAGGGATATAAAACCGTATAGCAAAAATATAAGGGACGCGGGAGGAAACCATATTATAGAAAATGCAGAGAAAGTGAGTAGATGGTAGGCATATATTGGGAATTTATATGCAAGAGAGGAACTAACTACATTAGAACAGGAATTAGACATTGAAAATGATGACTTGGGATATCCTATACTTAGAGACGAGTTTGAATTAGCATTAAAGGTTCTGAAAAACGGTAAGGCGCCGGGTACAGATAAGGTGCAAGCAGAAACTCTAACAGCCGCTGGACAAACAGTAACAGAACGACTCTTCCAACTTGTAAGCTATATGTACGAGACAGGCGAGATATCCAAATATTTCAAACGTAATATCATAGTAACTATACCAAAAAAAAAGGCGTGGATAGGTGTGAAAATTTTTGAACAAAAATATTAACTAGAATTGTACAATGACGCATGGAAAAACAAGTTGAAGAAATACTAGGAGAAAACCAATTTGGGTCTAGGTGAAACAGAGGAACACGGGAGGCTATTTTAGCTCTGAAAGTAATAATGGAGAAAACAATAGAAAAGGGTGAAAGCGTGTATATAGGGTTTGTAGATCTGGAAAAAGCATTCGACAATGTAAAATGGAAAAAAATGTTTGAAATACTCAAAGAAATTGGCATGAGTTATAGGGATAGACGAATAGTACTTAGCTTATTCAAGGAGCAAACAGCAGTAATAGAATTAGAGCAGGAATGTAGAGAAGTAAACATTAGGAAATAGGTGAAACAGGGATGTGCGCTACCTCCATTAATTTTTAACTTGTACATTGAAGAGGCAATGAATACTGTCAAATGCAGGAAGACATTTGGAATTACTACGCAGGGACAAAAATTGATATGCTTAGATTTGCATATGATACAGCAGTATTAGCATCTAGCAAGGAAGAGTTAAAAACTGCTCTTAATGAAATGGAAACTGTTCTAAAAGAGAGATACGTTATGAAAATTAACAAAACCAAAACTAAAGTACTAGTATGCAAAGGAGGTGAAAATAAATCTGAAACAAGAATACCAATATGTAACACGAACTTACAAGAGGTTAAATATTTCTGCTACTTGGGAAGCCAAATAACGCAAGATGGGAGAAGCACAAAAGATATAAATCAAAGATTAGCACAAGGTCGTACTACATTTAACAAGAAAAAGCAGCTACTGTGTTCACAGACAACAAAGATAGAAACAAGGAAAGAGCTGCATAAAACATATGTGTGGAGCACAGCACTGTACGGCTATGAAGCCTGGACAGTAGAAGAAGCGGGCAAGAAAAAGTTTCTTTGAAATGTGGTGCTACAGACGTGTGATGAGGATATCATGGACAGACAAAGTTAAGAACGAAGAGACTCTGACAATGGTAGGGGAAGAAAGAAATATATGGAAAACAGTAAAAAGTAGAAGAGATAGTATGATAAGCTTCATACTACGGCTTGAGGGAATAGTGCGGAATATACTAGAAACAGAGATAGGATAAAGAGAAGTAGAGGTAGACCTAGGTTAGACTACTGCACACAGATAGTGAAAGATTTAGGCTGTAGGAATTTCAGGGAAATGTGTAGGCTAGCTCAGAATAGAAATCAATAGCTCGAACATTTTCGCGAGTTAATTCCATATTTTGGCTGAGATGAAATTTTAAACATTGCAAAAATACAAATAGTTCTCGCACGTCTAAACGTTCTGAGTACCTATAACCTCAAAAAATGTCAAACTTTACGGTGGCAATTTCAGATTTCACCTGGCAATACCAGTGTTGCCAGTTCTCAATATATAAGTAACGTCTCCCGTAAAAGTGATTAGTTCCAAGAAACATAAAAGAATTTTTCATCACATAAAGAACTTACGGTGATACCAAGAAAATGAGATTATCATATAAATACATAAACGATGTCACACATTTTAATTTAACAACAGCCGACGGTTCTTTTGCTAAGTACGCTCGTGCTCCAAATGAATGGAAGAGGTTTCAAAAAAGTTTTTTGTAGTTGCACAAATTTCTAATTTTATTTCAATTTACTGTTTTTAATTAAATTTATTGCTGTTCTTAACGCAGTTCCCACTGCCAATAAATGTTTACTTATGTTAGGTAATACATTTTTAATTGAATCCAAATACAAACCTTGATGTATAAATATTATATTGGTTTCATCAGTTCTAATTATTGGCTTTGCAATACAGAACGATCCCAAACAACTAAACATTGTTTAATTAGAGCAACGTATATTACATATTCCAAAGGAATGGTTTGTAATTCTAGAACACATGGTTTAATTCAAAATATACTCTTACATATAAGTAAAACTAATCCTGCTAGAGCGTACCTCTAAATTTAATAAGTGTTTCATATTAATTATTTCTATGATTTTGATTATGTTATGTGAAATGAAATATCTTATAGATTCTGGGCTTCTTCCTTAAGTTTTAATTTTTATCAGAAATTAAATATAGGCTTGTAACATGTTTAATTTCAGTAATAATTATTCGCATTGAATTACGAGGATAATGCGCTAAGCGTGCATTATTCCTTATTATTCTTCTTATATTAAAATATCTGTGTCACATAAAGTTATTTCCACGCGCATCTCTAGTTGTTTCTTTCGTATTCCACGCCTCTAACGTCGCGACGATTCGGTTCTTGTTTCGTTAAGTTAGTCGCCCGCTAGCAACAGCTTTATCAACATGTATTCTCGGCTACAGGCAGGCGACCTTCGCATCAATTACTAAAGTAAGAAGGTCAGGTCGTGCTCGACTTAAAACTATTAAGATACCTTCTACTAACGGTTGGTAAAGTATATATTTTACGATCTAATTTAATTTGGTTTAATTTATTTAGCGCGTCATGTAGGATTCATTATTTAAAATTCGTCATTTAGGATTTGTCGATATGAAATTTGTCTACTAAGAAATTTGTTAACTAGGAATTATGAATGTTAGTTTGGATTGCAGTCGTCTCTAGTTAGAAATGGCTGGTAACTTTGTTTAAGAAATATAAATTTCCACCTCGATTTATCGTGGAGCAACAAAAGCAGTTTGGTTCGTTATTAGATATAAGATGTTTCATGCATGTGTTTTGAATGTCATAAAAATTTTATAAACAGACTATCATATAAAGCAGGTAAAGTTGCTATTATGTTTTCAACATGCAATCTGTGTAATTCTCAACTATTATTGAACTGGTTTTATAAGCCATAGAACAAAATTTTGTCAGATTAGGTTTTTATAATTACAAGCTTTGTTCCATCTGAACCTTAGATATGTTCAACGTATGTTTTCGACGTCATATTTTTTTGTGTTGCACAATTGACAGATGTTGTCATGAAAACAAATGCTTCGTGCAGCTGTCAATGAGTTTAAACCAAACATTCCTATTTTTGTGATTAGCATTTATCTACATGTAAATCATAAAATTTAAATCTGAAAATTTAAAGACACTGTATAAGATTCTAGAAATTGTAATCTACCTGAAAAGATCTGCCCAGGTTAGAACGTAATTCAGTGTATTATGCTTACAAATTATTTTCACTCAAATGTTTATAGCAGGTTCATATTTAAAGTGTAGTAGGTTGTTTTAAAAAGTCAAAACCTTGACTTTAATATAGATGTTAATGATACATTTTTGTTACTTGTTAAAAAGTTCCGAAATTTTAAAAGAGAGTTTCTTTAGTAAACAATTGGTTCAACTTTGAGGCTTTTATTTTGGTCAAATGCGATCAAATCTATTTACACAAAGGTAAAATTTTTGAGTAATAATTTGGTGCCAATATCATATTGGATATACATTTTTTGTATTTTTTTTTATACTTTTATAGGACACAAATGGTGTTCTACTTTTTTATTTATTTAATCTTTGCAATTTCTTACAGGAGCTGCGTCTTATTTTGATAAGACAGGTTTTTGTTAACGAAGGCGATCATCTTATCTTTGGGTTTCCACGTCCGCCCTTAGAACTGTGCTCTGCTAGTATCTTAATTATCTCAGAACATGGTGGCGCCTATTTAATTTAGCTTAGCTTTGGTTTGCAAACAGAATTCGACTCCCCCCCTCCCACTTCTTATTGCTCTAGCCAGGAATAGACCCCTAGCTATGTCGAAAGATTTTTGTTCACTGGCGCCCATTAAGAAAAATAAGTTACACTAGCGCCTCAACGTAGAAGAAATAACGTTTCAGTGGCGCTCACTACGTGGTGCCTTCTGTAAAACAAAAGTCGTTTCAGGCTCTCAGTTGTGAAAAATAGCAATCCCCATTTTGCAATGAAATTCTGACAAGTCTACGCATTAAAACTTTCGTCAAAAATGCGCCATAGAAAAAATATATAGAGCCAAATGCACAACCTTGTTCTTTGAGGAACTTAGATTAAACTACGTCTTAGATCTGGAAAGCAAGTAGAAATCTAATTCTCATCTAATTTTCAATTTTAACTCATATAACTTGGCAAGGATAGTTGTACCTATTTGAGAAAGTCTAAGATATATAAACCCTCATAGAATTTCTGGATTAAATACATATTTTATGTACTTAAAAATCTTCAAAACTAGGAAAAATGCGGTGAGTCAAAATCTCACTGGTCAAGTTTCAAATGTGCCATATCCCGCAAGGGTTGCTTCAATTGGAAAGATTCTAACAAATTTAAATTTCGCAGTAAATTCAGGAATAAATAAATGTCTTATATCTCTAAACCACCTTCTGGGAACCTGGATAAAGGACAAAATGCGAACATCCTAATGTACTTCTACTAACATGGCATTTTGTCCTATCGCAATACATGTTTCTCGTTTTTTCCAAAACGAACTTTTGTTTTAGAAATATTCATTTCTATTTAAAATACCTTCAATTTGCTGTAGACCAGCGGTGGCGAACCTACGGCATGCGTGCCACATGTGACACGATGAAAATTTTATCGGCGCGTTATCCAGTTTCAAATTATTTCCTTATTTTATAAAGAGAAATGCAAGATTAATAAATGTAAGGCGTCATCTAGCCAGAAAAAGCTAAATCTAAACAAACCGTGGAACGAGCATTTCCGATTAGTATAGATGTAATTGTGACATAGTGGGACTTTTATATTCAAAATGGACGCCGATAAAGGACGTATTCCGAGAAAGCGCGACCGAAGATTCGCGTGGCAAGTACATAAATTATCTTATGCAACTGAAGCTATTAATATTGGAATGTTGTCTACAATTTAACTAATTACTCCAACTTTTTGTTTAATTCGCGTGCATCAGATTATTCTTTCGAACGCTTTAAATTTATAATAATTTCTCGGTGTTGTAGCTATTAGTTAATCGTTTTCTACATTTGCTTATTTCTGTTCTAACTATACTTTGCAATACAACAACGAGTTGAGAATTGACGATCAGACAAAGTACGTGCAGAGTATAGGGTTGAGTTTGAAATTTGGACGTGTCAAGAGTAATAATTTTGCCCCTGTGCACTGCGTAATACGATTGCTTTGTAACCGAATTCTAAAGTTAGTTACTTTAAACATACATTAAGGTGAATGCTTTTAAAATATTTAGAGAAATATTTTCGTTATCAATTTTTAAAGATTTGTTCTAGTTTCACCTAATATGGCTAATGAAAGTAACAAACAAAAACTACTATTAAAGACAGGTAACATAGAATTCCAAAGTTGCTGGACTCAAGAATGTGGGTTGGGTTAATTAATTAATGAAATAGAACGGTTTGTGTTTTATGTTTTGAGATAATTATATGCAGGACATCCTCAGTAAAACAGCATTGTGAGGCATACCATACGCTGCTCCTTGAAAAATCGCAACGAGAAACAACAGGAATTTATAGCTCAGTTAGCTAAAAACTAGAATATACAGTCGTGTCCCTAATAAAATTTATCAATAGTTCTTCAAATATAATCGCTTTTCGTTTTGCTGTTTCCAATGTAATCGCTAAACAGGGAAAATCTTTTAGTCATTCGGAATATGTGAAGGAAACAGTTGAAGTGCGTACCTGTTTTGTTTAAACACTATATAAATTAGGAAAATATTATTTAGAGAATAAAAGATTTAGCTTTGGCTAGAAACGCGGTGAAAAGCAGAATTCTGGACATGGCTAAAATATTACTTGCCAGTAAAAAAAACGGATATAATTTCATCTTGTTGTGTGCCTCTCAGGTTTTGATGAAATTATTGATGTAACTGAATCAGCTCCTTTAGCAATTTTCATTCGTTGTTGTGTAGGGGATCATATTTGGGAAAAATTGAGTAGTATGACATCGTTAGTTAGTAGCAACAACTACAGGCGTGGATTTTTCCAACGCAGTTATAAATGCACTTACAGAAAAGGAAATTGATTTAAACAAAATTCTATCAAACTGTTGGTGCTCGTAGTATAATTGGAAAAGAAAATGGTTACAGCAATTTCTTTACTAAACAAATTGGTCGCTCATTTCTTGGTTTTCGCTGTACTACACAAGTAGCTTTTATACGACAAGAATAGTTTTAGTCTTCAGAAGATATTTTGAGTGTTGTAGCAAAAGTGATGAATTTTATATCCGCACACGCTTCAAATAATAGAATATTTTTAGAATTTCTGCATAAAGTAAACTCGGTCTGTAATGGTTTACTTACGTACAACAATGTTTGGGATTAAGTCGCGGAGAAGTTCTTTAAAAATTCGTGTATTATTTAGATGACGTTAGAATTTTTTCTTAATAAAAAATTGTGGAAGAGTAGATCAGTTACTGTATGTCAAATTATTTTTTTCACTGACATATTCACATTTGGACGAATTAAATGTTAAGTTTTAAGCTATTGATAAGATAGTTATTGTTAGGTTGGGGTTTAACACATTTAAGTATCTTCCAAGTACATAAGATTCTTCTTAGATTTAGAAACTCATAGAAAAACCAGATCGAGATCAAATAACGCAAAACATTTTTTGCAGTATTTCAAGCGATAGGCAATTAAGCTTTTCGAGGTTTCAAAACCTAAGGCAATTTGCAGAAACATCGATTTATTTGATATCCTAGTACTACCGGAGCAGATTAACTCAATATAGAGATTTTGAGTAACTCAAAATTTAAAAATGTAATTAATTTTTTGCCCAGTTTCATTGGAAATGAAAATTTATTGATTTAAGAAAGCTCTTGGGAAGCAATTGAAAATGATCGGTTATTGAACACAATTGAATACAACGCAGAACATGGTATAATAAGAACTTGGACTGCTATTTGCTACGGTAAAACCACGGGTTAGGAAGAAAAGTAAACATGAGGGACGAAAATGGTACCCGTAACAAAAACGAGGAATCGCCGGCTAGCAGTAGTCAAAAATTGGGGGTGGGCAGCACAAATATAATCAAGGGTTGACAATAAAACCATTTGTATCCTGTAGGCCACAGTATACCATGACTGCACGAATTTCTATCTACCAACCTATAGGTACCCAAAAAAAAAAGGAGCAACATACTACTAAAGCTCGGTTTATTATTATCAGGTAGAAAATAACTTCTAAGTATATTTTCAATGTTATACAAGTAAAAAAGAGGAAAAAGAAAATCTTAAGATTATCGTGCACGCTCACAGTCAAGTGGAAATATCAGTGACTTAAATATTAATATTACCAAAGTTCATGAGCTCCTTAACGTGTTCACGCAATACAAAATTATTCCTACAAGCAAATCTCTAAAAATAAGGGAATCAAAATTCTCAATTAGTACCCCCTGCTTCCGGCAATTGGTACATAAGCCGTCGCCGTAAAAGGTATTTTCTGCTCTAGGTTAGGCTCAAAAGCAGCAACTTGAGACAAGAAAAAACAGATGATAATATGCGGACTACAATAGTACTAATTACGGCGATATGTTCGCCACTAAGCTTTAGTAGTATCCTGTAGTAGTAAATTTTAAAGACTCAGATAAGTACTTGACCATAGTAACAGAAATATTTCATGAGGTGAATGGTTAACTTATAACTAGCCACTGTTAGTAAGTTACTAAAATATTCACAGGCAGCCTCCGTAAAATCTTTAAGAGAGCTACTGCATTAGTGATGTATTAGAGCTTCAAAAACTCACGCGGTGTTGCAAGTTCCTGTAATAATTGTAATAGTAGTACGGACTTCATCCCAAGTATAATTTCGTATCCACGGAAGTCGTTCACTAGGACATCGATCTTATTTCTTATAGGCAAAGCAGGGTGTAATCCAATCAGCACCAAAACTAGTTACCATAAGCGCTAAGATAAAATAAGGCCAGTAAAACCAACAAGCTGCAGGTAGAAAAGAGCTAGAAGTAACAATAATATAACCGAACAGCAAATAGTTTTCACACTTACCAAATACACAGGAAGTACAGAAAATCAGAAAAAACACGTGTATTTGCTCTTCAGGACAGATTGAAAGTGACCAACAATTCAAAAATGAACCTTATCCAAATGTTCCACTATTGCAAACAATATCAGACCTTTTTTCAAACTCGAGTTTACACAGTTGTTTTGTTAAAGTAAAGCCAGAATTAGGAATATGAATGAGAAAACTAGATATATGATAATGGATGAGCACAGATAAGAATATGTTATCTACCATGCAGGTATATATTTAAAAGTCAATGGATAGTAATTTGAATATTTATTGCGCTAATAAGCCATAGACGTCTCGATAATGGAAAAAAGAGATATATGAAAAAAAGAAACAGGAAATTTTCGGTTTACGATAGGTGAACGTAACATATTCCCAAAACTCATATCTCTTTAAAAAAAAACTAAGAAATAAACTGTTATATTTTCTCTTCGATGTATGCTTGCGAGTATTTATTTACCGAAATAAGTTTAATAAAAGATAGTTAAAGCTGACTGAAGATTCCAGTCCGGGATATTCATTGCTTATGGATACGACTTATGGATCGGACCAACAACATTTATTATCCAAAGTACGATAACAAAAATTTCATAATAAAAGTTATAATTAGTATTGACCGTTATATAGCAAAATGAATTGTATACAATTATTATGTGAATTTTTAAACTAACTCCTTAATCTAATTCAATAAAATTTTATAATAATTAAATGTCCACTGTGTATTTCCTACTAAGAGTTTCCCCACACGCCAAAGAAAGAACAAAAAAAATGATTTTAATATTTAGCACCTCGCATATAAAAAGATCTCTACTGCTACTGTAGAATAAAGTCGTAAATATAGGCCAATTGCATAAGATCATACATTTACTACGGTTACATTTACAAAAAATAAGGATATTTGGTTAGAAGGTTCTTTCTTTTTAGCATACGACAATTTTAGCTTTAATATTTTAACAGAAAATTAATGGAAATAATTTTTGAATTGTTATCAAGTGTGTTGCAAACTATGCCGACTGCAAAAAGTAGCACTACTTGATCGGATTATTGTTTTTCTAATATGCGCTAGGACACATTATATTTAAAGGGATCTTATACTTAACAATCCTACGCTCAATGCAAAAACTACTGGCGTAAAGAATTTTTGTGTTAACTTACCTTAATGTTCTCTGTTACAGACTTTGGCCCATTCCAAACAAAATAAGCTTTGATCTGATTGGGACGAATTTCGGCAGGTATGATGGCACCTTCGTTATATATTTGACCAATATAAGTTGGCGTATCATCAGATGTTTTTCCACCTACTATTGCATCGCTTGGAATTGCACCTGTGTAGCTCCTCCAGTAATATGCTAAAAATAAACACCAAACTTGTGATGTAATTATAAATATACATTTTTTTAAATAATAATACTTGAATATTAAAACCGTCCAAACTAGTAAACAGCAAAATATTATTCTATTTCTCAAACAGAATAGTTGACTTTAAATTTTTAATCTACCTATCACCTCCGTGTGTAATTATCTGCTAAGAAGAATTAGTTGCTAGTACGGAATCTTTTTAATTTATGAAACATAAATAGATAAGCTGCTTGAGTATAAACCGCAACTTAAGAAATTTTTGAAGAGTATTCTTCTAAAAACGCGGATCAATTTTAGAATTCAACTAATTACAAATATTAAGAACTAGTTGGATTTATGTGAATATTAAAAATGTTGTCACCAACTATTTCTTGTTGTAATTAGTAAATAGACTTCTACAGAGGAATGAACGATAGTCTGTCGAACCAGATTACTTTATTTCGCGCAGTAGAAAGTATACATTACCAGAAAAAACACTTTCTTATTTTGTTCAAATGGCGCAGTGCAGAAAACGATTAGCACTTAAATCAAAAGTTGTGACAAAGTCTGCAACACAACGCTAATAATGCATAAGTTTTTTTCACTGGTCTACTTTTATGCTAACCCTACGTTTGAACAAAAAAAAATATTTTATTTTAAAACAAAGATATGCAGATCAACATAATGCTTTCATAGATTCTTTTATGAACTACTGCGAATGACGTTTTTGGGTATTGTTTTAAGTAATTAAAACAAGTTATGTTTATGCCACCTGCAGAGATTCAGTTCTGTCAAAGAATTATTTTTTAATTCGATCGTAACAGATAAATTTGACGCATATACGAACTACGTAGTTGGACATCTTTTTTGAGTTAACTCCAATAATGGAAAGAAAAATTTGTTATCGTCATTTGTTTACGAGTTAGCAATAAAAAATAGATTTTTCACTTTCTTTATATGTCGATATCATCGTCATTTGTATAGTTATTGAAAAGATATTTACATGTTCTTCTGATTTTTTAATGTAAATCACAGTTAACTTTGACTTAGTTGATACATATATATATATATATATATATATATATATATATATATATATATATATATATATATATATATTAAAAGGTTTCAAGTGATTTGGTCAAATTAAAATTGAAAATTATTGAATATATCTCATATTTGATTTTCTAAAGAAACAGTTGAGACAGAGAAGAGTGAGAGGGAGAGGAGAAAGAGAGAAAAAAAGAGAGGAAACAGCAAATTGACCGCTTTCGTTGTTGTTACGGCTCGTTAGAATCGGTTATAAACAATAATAAAATTTATTATGTAGTATGGATGTATTAATCATAGCTAGGAATTTTTTAACGCACTCTAACAAAAGTTTGTTCAAATGTTGTAAGAGCACTATATAAATACCCACATACGACTTTGTAGATGGCGGTCAAAGCAGTTAAATATTTAAATTTTTTGAAAATAAGTAACTTTACCCATGTCGTATTTAGTTATTATTTTAAATGGCATACGCTTACTCTAAGGAAAGACTTATACCTTTTTTGAAATTCAGAATTTTTGATAAAATGGAATGAAAACTAATGGAGTTGCTCAACATATGATATTTTTAAAAAGAAAAAATCATTTTACCTGATAACACACAGTCACCTATGATATGCATTTAAAAGAATATAATATGACTTTGTCACAGTACAAATATATACAAATAAACGGTATCAAATAATGTATGAATGACATCCGGAAAGCAACTAATCATATAGATACCTAACCTACGTTAGCACATTAATGCTATTTCAGTTCAAACATTTGTCACAGAGTTTCAACTGTTTCTGCGTGCATTTTATTTTTCACAAATAATAAAGTGTACAGATAAAAACGTTTATGGTTTCCTGGATGATCTTCGTGTCGTCTGTAAAATATTGGCACCTTGTAGCATGCACATCGTTAACATTGTAATTACCACCATGGGATAATGTGAACCGCTCAGTTTGTGGTACCTCATAAACCACTACATCTTTGTTAGATCATAGTGATTTCTCAACCGTAACCTATATACCACACGCTCATAATAATAATTCGTTGTTGAATTTTTTAGTAACTTCAGAAAGAAATCTTTTTGTTTCATCTTACATCATTTTCGTTATTAAAGTTAAATTTTAATAAGTGCGCAATTTTAAACATGAAACTAAAATGAAATGGTGTTTATTTCGTACGTATACTTAAAAAAATAGATGAAACGATAGGTTCAAAAAAAGGCAAGTGTATCTGAATAAATAATTTTATTGCTAAAAGTTATTTACATTTCTGGTTATTTTTCGACATAATTACCTTAAGGCTGACGCATTTGTTATACAAGTGAACAAACTTTTGATACTATTTTCCTGAAATGTTATCGCCAATGAAATATAAGGATTGTTGAGATTATTTTGAAGTTCCTCGTTAGTTTGAAAGTGCTGCCTCCTGACCTTCTTTCATGGCAGGTGATCAAACTGATCTCACTGAAATTGCTGAAGGAGCCGTGGAGTTACTGCAATATGATGAAAACGGGCGTTATCATTAATTTAGGTAACTCCAAAAGTCAGCATGCTGCTTTTTCTACACCCTCAGTAAATTACTTCTTAACTATTCCCTTCTGCTCGCAGGAAACTGATGACACTTCTCATTTCGCACTTAGCAGGAGAATCAATTCATGTACACATGCTTACGTGATTACAGCTCTGCTCAGAATGCCGTTAAGAACGAGGCTGTGGCAGATCGTGTTCAAGGGAAGACCCGTAGTTGCACACTATGCATAGCGTCTATCTTCCGCTTGTCTTACGTTTACGGCGTGCGTACGGAGGTTGGAAAAAAACTACCTTCGTATAAATATGAATTCGTAACGTTGATTTTAAAGTAGTCACTGTTTTACAATTTGTGTAATTATATTTTTGATATTTCCGTACAACTTTTGTGACACACTAGATTAACTACTTAATGAATTGAAGGCGATTATAAAGAATCGTTAACTGATGTTCAGCTGCAATTGTATCTTCAACGGTGTCGTGTCGATACGCTTGCTGAATAAGAACTAAAATAACTACTACAAAAAAATCTACTTAACGATCAGCGTTTTACATACAAAATAAAAATATGCACTTTTAAAAATACTTAGAACGAGAAAATGTTTGTGTAATACTTATACCAACATAAAGAATGACTAAATTTCTTAAAGTTTTTTTATTTGCCCTACGAAAACATTTATAAAAGATTAAATCATATTTTCAACATCGTTTCCTTCCTTTTAACATAAATTCTTTCTTATATAATCATACGGTTTGAATTTGATTTCTGAATCGTATCAGAACTACAATCTGATAAAATTATGAACATATGTCTCTTTTTTTTAGCATCAAAACTCTTGATATCTAACTATAACTGTACCTGCTAAAATTGACTTTCGCTGTGGATTTTATATATATATATATATATATATATATATATATATATATATATATATATATAACTTCCATTGCCACTATAAACAACAAGAAGCTATAATAATGCTACCGGGGTTTTACAATTTGCACCCTGCCATAGGAAATAAATCGACAAAGACCATGAAAGAATGTAGAAACATTTACGTCTTGGTTGTGAAATTGTTTAAAAAAGGGTATTTTAGTTACATGTTTTACTAATTTGATTTATTAGTTTAAGTAACTTCGTTTTGTAAGCTGTTCAGCAAAATTGCTTACTAACATAAAAGTTATCACATATTTCTCTTCATAATCAATTTTTAGCAACATATTGGCCTTTATTTCGTTATCTTTTTTACCAAATTTTTACAGTTTATCTTGTTACACCGTGATTTCATTTAACATCTCAGGTGTCGGTTGCTTACGTGGGTTTAGTGCTAGTTAGTCGTTTCTATTCTAATATTCTTGTTTGCTCGTAATATTAGTTCTATTGTGACATATAAACATATTGTGACTATAAACAAGCTGGAAAGAGAATTTTGAAATAATGAAATATGTTGTCGTTAAATAAGGTGATGATATTGAAATTTTTGGGTAGTACTTTTCAAAGAGATTGTTGCGAACACCTAATTATTTGAAGCATTTATTATTCATTTCTACATCAATAAGCGCTTCTTTTTTGACTACTTTTGTTTGTTTTCTAATGATTTTTCCAAATCGCTATCCAAAAAAGTTCAATATAAGGTCACTTAACTTCTTTACTATTACGGCTTTTTGTACATGAATTAATTATTGTACATTTTGGTTAGTTTCATCTGTATTAAGAAAGTGATTTTACATTTCAGCATTTATTCTAAAAGTTGACAAACCTTTCCACAAAAGGTTAATCGGTATTTCTTAGAGACGAAATCGTTTGGCGCATTCGAAACAATTGATTGCAAGATGAACTTCTTTATAATTGTGCCCTAAAAGTCTTTGTGTTTTAGTTATAATTTGAAAAATTAACAGATGATTCTGAAAACAGCAATGAAATAGCTGATTACGCACCTGAAAGGACGATCTTTAGCAACCAATATTTAAAACAAACTCATTTACTATATCCTTCGGTTCAGGATACAAGTGGCATGCATACTGCATGAGCTATAAAGTACTAACAAATGTTTTTCTGAGACTTTAAAGCAATCGCATTAAATGGAATATGTAAGAAAAACTTAAATAATGTACTAACCTTTAGTGTCCTCGAGTAACGGTGCACCTTTTACTAAAGCACAAACCGCACAAAATATTGGTAACCAAAAGTAATGCATGCTTGTTAGTTTTAATGCCTTATGAGATTATTCCGCTTTTATAGAGCTTTATCAATGATATTTCCGCTACGGTTTAAATAAAATAGAACTGATTAGATACAGCTATGTCATTGTATTCAACAGAATTAATTATCATAGTTTTAAAAATTCCCTTTCTATTTTAAAATGTTTCACTCGATAAATATAAGATTGGAAATTCTACAAAACTTGTAAATACCATAAGCGTCATTCTGTTTCCTGAGATTAAAAAAGGGGTTATCTACTAATTTGGAAATAGAAAACAACTATGTGAATATGAATGAGTTGTTTTTAGGATAGAAAAGAAGTGTCGCCCTTTAAAGTTATTTACTCGTAGGATCATCATCACCACCACATCGCCAATCTTAAGACATGTTTGTCCTCTTTCAAAATTGTAATGTTATTAGCATACTTGAAAGTGCATTTGCAAAGTTTTTCTAGATTTATTATAGGTTGCCCTCCAGCCTTTCCGACAATAATCTATTTTTTTTATTTCCGCACAACTACTGTTGCATCTATCCGATACGGTCTGATTTGCTATTTTTGAATTTTATTGACATTCAAATTTTTTTTGCAGCATGCTTTCTATTACAATTGTTCCAAATATCCATGCACTTAAATATACCTTAGTAATTTATCTCTTCATTTTAGTATAGTTTTATATCGCCTTATTTTCTTGTACTTGATTCAAACGTGTTTTCTTTCTTATTCAACTCACTCTCATCGTTCATCAAACAGATGATTGACTATAAATTATTGTAGCGTCGTTTAGTCTATCTCTGACCAGAATAATTACATTAAAAGATAATAATTGATTGGTCTCTGCGGCACCACATCCTTTAGATGAACTTATTTGATGCTTTACAAAAACTTTATCAACCATATATTAGCAAACCTTTAAAACGTTATTTAAATACTTTCTGGTATGTGCTCGGAGAGATATAGAACAATTGAAAAAATATAAATTGCCGTGATGTACGTTAGTCAGATTAGTTTTAATTGAAGCGTTGACTACAATATGGGGTTCTAATTCAAAGCTTTGAAAGTCGTTATAAAAAAAAATTAGTTGTTAATATAAATTGCCATGTGTGATATAAATTATTGCAATAACCAATATAAATGTATTACAGTGATCGATATAAATTAATTATAGTGCTTTGATATTAACTAATTAGGAAGATAGCATCGTAGTTTTAGAAATTGATATTTGTAGTGTTAACGATAAGCTGAAAATAAATTGTTGCGTGTGCTTATAAAAAATGTTACTCTACCTACGAGTTGTTGAAGAGGCTTGTTTCATCAGCTGAACAGTAAATAACTATTGTTGTTTTGCAAATAGAGTTTTTGTTACATTGGTGTCAAGTATTGGAATTGTAGTGAGAGAACGATTTGTACTTGCATGCCTGTAACTCGCAATCAACAGAAACTGGAAAACGAAGTTATTTCATCCTTGATGGATTTCAAGTTCGGCATACAACCACACGCGACAAGCGGACAAAAACTCTGCGAGCATGGCAGTAAAATTAAAAGAAAGTAACACAAGTTTCACAGAAAAATTATAGAAAAACGCTACGAGCCTGGCAGATGAACTGAATCAGACCGCCGCCAATTTACAGGAGAATGTTACGTCTATTTTTATTGGCCTATGGGTTTTCGGTTTATGAGAACACTTGACAGACAACGGTATATGCTATGCTGGGACGCGAAATAGATCTACCAAGTGATCTTGCCTTTGTATTTAAGCCCAAAGATGACATCTTAAACGAGAACTACCTCGAGAAGCTGAGCCGCAACATGCATGACATCCTTGACGTTAGAAAAAATATCTAGATCGTAAGCGATTGGATGAAAACCAAGTATGATATCAAGGCGCAAAGTTTTGGTTTTCAAGAGGGCGACCATCTAGATATAGAATCCTAGACGGTGATATGGACTGTCGCCAAAATTACAAAGACATTAGAAAGGTCCGTACGAAGTTGCAAAAGGGATTAACGGCGTGGTATATCAGATTCTTAAACTCCCAAAATGATGAGCTATAGTGGTGAATGTGTACCGGATTGCACCTTACGATCATCACCATCACATTGCCATTCTTAAGATATATTTTTTGCTGTTTCAAAATTGTAATGTTATTAGCATAATTGAAAGTATATTTGCAATTTGCAATTTTATTACAGGTTGCTGATCTTTTAATTTCCGCACAACTACTATTACGTCTATCCAATACTGTGTGATTTAATGTATATAAATATTGTTTAGACTTTCAAATTATTTTCTTTGCAGCTTGCTTTCTATTACAATTTGTATCAATTATTGATTATTCCAACATTTAAATATACCTTCACATATTATCTCTTTATTTTAGTAAAGCTTTATATTGCCTTATTTTCTTGTACTAGCATCATAAGTATTGTGTCCTTTATCCTATCTGTTCAACTCACTCCCATCGTTCACCGAACGGATTATAATATTTCGGTAGCACCTAATTAGTTGTGACACAAAGACAAAGCATACCCTTATTTCAAAATTAAGTGTCGTCTATTATATTCAACTTCCAATATTGGTAATATGTCTTTAAAAAAATTAACCAAGCTGTTCAAGTAAAAAATGCAAACCATTTTCCTTTTCTCTTGTGGAATCCACTTTTTAATTAAAAGCTTTGCAATGTGATTTTCTTTTAAGATAGAAAATTTTTAATGAACATGGGTTGATAGATATTTCTTAAGGCTTATTTCAAAGGCGTATAATAACCAAAAATTTCAAGTGAAGAGTAAATTAAAAGCAGTTTAAAGGTAATATTTTGTAGTCTAAGTACTAACTGAACCTCAGTGAAGAAACATTATTTTATCAAACTTACAATAAACTATATTCAAAGAGCAATCAGCGGTAATAGAATTAGAGCAAGAACGTAGAGAAGTAAATATTAGTAAAGGTGTGAGACAGAGACGTTCCCTATCGCCATTAATTTTGAACTTGTACATCGAAGAGGCATTGAATACTGTCAAATGCAGCAAGACATTTGGAATTACTATGCAGGGACAAAAGATTGATATATTTAGATTTGCAGATGATATAGCGGTATTAGCATCTAGGAAGAAAGAGTTAGAAGCTGGCCTTAATAATATTGAAACAGTTCTAGCAGAGAGATACGGTATGAAAATTAACAAAAATAAAACTTAGGTACTAGTATGCAAAGAAGGAGAAAAATAAATTAAAAATAGGAATACAAATAGGTAACGAGAACTTACTAGAGGTTAAGTATTTCTGCTACCTAGGAGGCCAAATAACGCGATATGGAAAGAACGTAAAAGATATAAAACAAAAAATAGCACAAGGCCGTGCTACAATTAGCAAGAAAAAGCTACTACTATGTTCAAAGACAACAAACATAAGAAAAAGATTGCTTAAAACATATGTGTGGAGCACAGCACCGTGCGGAAATGAAACATGGACGGTAGGAAAAGCGGACAGGGAAAAGATAGAAGCCTTTAAAATGTAGTGCTACAGATGTATGATATAGATATCATGGACAGGCAAAGTTAATAACAAAGAGTTCTAGAAATGGTAGGGTAAGAAAGAAATGTGTGGAAAACGGTAAAAAATAGGAGAGATAGGATGATAGGCCACATATTAGGTCATGAGGGAATAGTGCGTAGTATTTTAAAAGTCGAGATAGGTAAAAGCAAAGGTAGAAGTAGATCTGGGTTGACCTATTGCACACAGATAGTGAAAGATGTAGGATGTGGGAATTTCAGGGAAATGTATAGGCTAGCGCAGAATAGAAATCAATGGAGGTACGCATCCAACCAGTTCCAGACAATTTACATAACCCTCTCTTCCAAGCCATCTATTTGGACACTTGTTATTCAAAAAAAAATTACGGATCTCACGATGATAACGAGGCGGGGCTCCATCTAATCGTAACCACATAGTTCTTCCTTTCTCTAAAGGAACTTCCTCCAACAACACTCCTAACTTATTATCGAGTAAATTCAGAAACATCAAACCATTTTACGTACCATTAAAGAAATAAGGGTCAATTACATATGGACCCATTATTCCACCTCACATATTCACTGACAATTTATTCTAATTATTTATTATTCTGTATTGATGCGGGTTTGAATCTGAATAATAATGAAAATTATAACTGTGCACATGTCCGTTGTTATGTAAAATGCATCCATCACTAAATAAAAAATTGCCAACAAAATTTTCATTTTCAGCTTCTTTCTCTAACCTCACATGCAAAATTCAATTCTCATCTGGAAGTCATTTCCATAATGTTCTCGACATAATTTTACAGCGATGACCGATGACCAGACTTTATGCAATGGAAAAGATTTATACTATTTGGGGATAAGCCTAGTTTATTTAATAAAAATTAAAAAGTTTAGAAAGAATTTATGTCAATATATAACTATTGAAAATTATGAACCTAATCCTAAATTACAAACCTATCAGATGGGTAGGTTAAAGCTATCGCTAAAATATAAAGCCTGGATTCTGTACAGGCTTTATTTTACGCCCAAAACTAAATATAATCTTTCAGTTTTCAAAAATAGCGAGCATCATTCTCAAAAAATCCACGATATAATATGGCTGCCAGGCACGCTCCACGTTAATTTCGTCTGAAACTGCGAGCTAGGAGAAATATATAAAGCGTAATGAATTACCAAATTCCTGGAAAAACGTTAAATTAAACTACGCTTTAGTTGTGAGAAAGAAGGCGAAATCCGATTCTCAATTATTTTTGACTTTAACGCATATAATTTGGTAAAAGTAGTTGTGTCTATTGGAAAAATTCTACAAGATATAAACTTCCTTGAATATGTTAGATTAAATACGTATCTTAAATCTTTGAAATCTTTTGAAACCAGAAAAAATAGCAAGGACTCAAATTTTGCTGGTTCAGTTCTTAAATGTGGCGAATCTCACCAAGGTTGCTGCGATTTGAAAAATTTCAACAAATGTTAATTTCGCAAGAAATATGTAAAATATCCTTCGATAACCAAGATAAATTACATTATGCAAAACATGGTCCCAGTTTCTTAATCTTTGTATACTTATTGCATATTGTCCCGATCTCTTAATTCCTGTCCAAAAATGAACTTTAGTTTTATAAATATACCTATATATAAAAGATACTTTGCAGTTTCTGTAAAATAATGCCGTAACTATAGACCAATTGCATCGAATCCTAAATTACCTATTGATACAAGAAAAATATTTGGTTAGAGAATAATTTTTTTATGTTGTTTTACATCAAATAGCTTAAGTTTTAATAGTATAGCACCAAATTAAAGAAATTAATTGTTGAACCACTATAAAGTCCGCTTCAAGCGACTGTAGAAAATGACACTATCTGAATGGGGCATTATTAAGCTTTTCCTTGGTGAGCTAGTTTCTTTTGTCATGTTATATCTAAAAAAACATGTACATAATACAATAGTACCGCGACAAATACAAATACTAGTAGTGTGAAGAATTTTTAAACTTACTTACCTTAATATTTTCTGTTACAAATTTTGGTCAATTCCAAACAAAATAAACTTTGGTCTGATCGGGACGAAGATCGACCACGTATTTGACCGATGTACGTTGGTGTACCATCAGACGTTTTACCTCCTGCATCGCTTGAAATTGAACCTGTATAGTTTCTCCAGTAATATGCTAGAAATAAAAACCGAGGTAAAGATGTAATTAAATTTATATATTGTTATCATGTTTTTAAATATTAAAACTACCCTAGGCAATGAACTCGCAAAAATTCAATACCTCCAATAAAAATAGTTGACTTTAAATTTTTTAATCTGCACAAGGGCTACGCGTTAAAGATTCTGTAACTGGAATTAAGAAGTATATAAAACATTCTAGAAATTAGGATTATTATAATTTTACTACAGCGGCGTCATATCTGTTTAGCGATAAGAAGCGGTAATTCGTAGGTATCGTATTACAATCATATCTCTTAGTGATAAGAATGGCGATTATTGTAGTTATAAATTAGAATTGTTCTCAATAGCTTGATAAAACACATTCTGGATGTTTTCGCGTTTTTCTTGAACAAAAGATTATTGCATATAAGGGCGAACCTCATTGCTATAGATCAGTATTAGTTTGAACGCGATCCTAATAAACGTTTGATGTAAGATAAATTCGTTTTAATATAAATGCGTGAGGTATAAGAATTATCAGTAAGACTAGTGCTATAATAGTGTTTAATTCATCGTACTTAGAAGATTAAATTATTGACTACAAATAGTGATTGACGTATATAGGTATTAAAAACAAACAGACAAACAAAAAGTTGTTCTCGTTTTGCAAATTTCCAATGAACACAATTGCTATTTTAATATAATGATTAATTCCTTCGCTCGGTCAAAAACTTATGACTGGCCATTTTCTGCAGTTTTGTCGTACTATGCGAATAATGTCAGATAGAACTAATTGATAGTTTAATTACTCTTTGACATCGGTCATCCGTTCCTTCTATTTTAAACAAGTCGTCACTAGAGTGAGACTAGATCTTTCGAACTATCGATCAATATTTTAAAGTGTCATCATAGCTCCAGTTCATCTAATGCCTATTAGTTTGTAATGGCGAATAAAACGTCCTACAAAACTAATCGTGCGTTAGAAACGTTTTTTATTTTAGATGAAGTTCTGCATTTCTTTTCATTCCTTAATATAATTTATTACTGTTATTCCTTATTTTACTAGGTGCACAATTCTACAAACGAACATAAAATAAAAAGGCGTTTGTATTCATGGGTCAAAAATTACACGAACCGTAAATTGGTAAATCGACATAACATAAATGTGAATTCGCGTGTTAATTTTAAACCAGTCGTAAATTTACAATGTGCATTGGTATTTCTCAAATTCAAATAATAGTTGATATTTCCATGCAACTTTTGTGATTGAACAAGCATACTAAATCGACTATTTAGTAGATTGAAAGCGATTATGGACTAAAATAACTACTACAAAAAAGCCAACTAACGATCAGCGCTTTGAATGGAAAATGCAAAATTGCACTTTAAAATATTATAATAAAAAAAGCAAATTGCAGAACGCTTATATTAACGTATTAAAAATGGATAAATCTTTAAAAAAATTTAGTTGAGGTTCAGCAAAAACGTTTAAAAAATTGGATGACATTTTTAGCAAAATCTACTTCCTTTTAACAATACTTTCTATGTAATCATACAGCTCTGTTATCAATTTCCAAGTCATATCTGACAGCAATTTGAACAATGTTATGATCTTTTTGGATAGACTTCGAATCTCTGTACATATAACGAAAGAGAGCGTACTCTATAACAGTACTTATTTAAATTAGTTTTTTTAATGTACTTTATATTTAACTTTCAGCGCCCGGAGGAACAATAAGTCACTATTGAAATAGTTTCGACTTTTTACAACAATATGCAACCTGCGCAAGGAGTAAATCAACAACTACAAAATAGATAATAGAAATATTTACGTACAAATTGTGATTGTTCAAAAGCAGAAAGTCCGCTTATATGTTTTACTGTTTTGATTTACTACTTTAAATATTTAATTTAGTTGCAGTTTTAATTTTCTAAAATTTTTACTAACATAAGAATATTATTACAGCGTTGCTTCGTTAATTAATTTTCACGAAATATATTCGCTTTTATCTCATTAGTCATTTGTAAAATTTTCAACAATAAATTTATTACACATGTTTTTATTTGATAATTCACGATGCAATCATATTTCTTAGCTTTAACATTGCTTATATGCGTCAGTATCGGTTTCTTTCTATTCGTTTACTTTTAATTGTTTCTAATTTTAGTTCTAATGTAACGTACTCCTTCCATAATTAGTTCGTAAATAAAACACTAAGATTAACAAACAGGGCGAATAATTTTGAAAGGACAATGCATTTGACCACTAAATATGGTAAAGATACTGACATTACACGTGTAGATGATTGCAAACTCCAATTTCTCTACAAAGCACTAACTACGGTCAACTAAAGAATGGGTTCTTCCTGTACTAACTATACATGTTCTGAAATATTTTTTTAAACTGCAATCCGAAAAACGATTAAAATAGGGCCCCTTAAGTGCTTAACCATTGTGGCTGTTTTTTTGGGAATGAATTTAATACATATTGATCATTTCTGTGTAATCAAATTTTTAGCTATTCATTTCTATTTCAGGTATAACAGTTAATTTATATAATAAACTTTCAATATTTTTACTACATTTTTATTAAGTAGTGTACGCTTATTATTACTACTAATAGTAAGGCAATATAATATAATAACAGTACATGTGGATAATGTGGATTTCGGTGAGATCAAACATATTTTAGATCGCTTGCGTTAAAAACCATCTAAGACGCAATTTTTTAAAAAAGCTTCAACTGCTTTAAAACAAAGTTTCTACATTTTCTTGTCTATTCCTAAAGTTGATAAAGTAGTCCACGTAAGTTTATAGAGGATTTCCTAAAGGCGAAAGTGTTTCGCGTATACCAAACAATTAATTGCAAACGCAAAACGGGTTGAAGAAATATTAGTGAAAGATCAGGTTGAGTTTAAGCGAAACAAGGGAGTAAGGAAGGCCATTTTAGCTTTGAGAGTGTTATTGGATGGAACAATAGAAAAAGGAGAAAGCACATATATAAGCGTTAGATAATATAAAATGTGAAAAAGTATTCGAAGTACTGAAAAGGATTGGAATGAACTATAGGAATAGACGGATAGTACAT
>JARFIW010000226.1:0-100049 GCA_036346225.1 Platerodrilus igneus | reverse complement strand
AATCCTCAACTTCGTTCGGGTATCTTCGGAAACCTTCGGTTTGCATTCTATAGGGTACATAAAGCAGGTACGCTGGAGTAAATTCTTTAGTTATAAGTTAGTTCGCTTACAGTCAAGTCTTATAGTGCGGATTTTGTTTTGTACTAAAATGGTATCTGCAAACGTTTTTAAGTGCAACTCTTGCGGTGCTTCCTATACCTGGAAAATGCTCTCATACGGCACCAGAACAAATGTTGTGACGTAACATCGTCCACGGTTAAGTCGTCCGCAGCAAAGTACTTAAACTGTGGGACTTGCGGTATCGCTTTTACGATAATGGAGAACTTACAGCGACACAAGGAAAACAGCACGGTATGTCATTAAGCCTTAAACGTTCAGCTCCGCCAGCTGTTAAAGTGAGTTGTACGAAACAACCACGAATTATGTGTAAAGTATGCGATTTCGAAATGGAAAAGAATACGTATGCCGCACACTTAAGGAGCAACAAACATAAAAATGCATCAGTTACCGCTACTAGCGACGATGGTGTAGAAATGGTTAGTACAGCGTTTAACAACCGTATGGCTAGCTATCGCATAAATAACACCAGTGTCGACGATGGAGTCCCCGAGTTTCTTTGGAAGCAGAAAGAGCGATTTATTCGATTAATTAATGAAAAAAGAATACAACATTCAGCAGTAAAAGTCTATTGCGAACTCTACGGCGTTTACACCAAAATGGGGGAAGAGACTACCGATGTGAAATCCTTTAACACAAAAAATGTGGTTATAACGTCTTCTAGTAATCTGGAAAATACGTACGAGGTCTTAAGCGAAACCATAAGAACAAAATCAGAGGAATTTGAAACATGCGGGTCCGGTTGGTCTTTGGAAAAGGTGCTCTATTTAGAAATAAATATTAATAAGTATGAACCGATATGAGAAGTTCTAGGTTCAAAATAAAAAATTGTGAATATGTATTTAGAAATGTGGTTTACAAAATTTAAACTGTATTAGTAAAAATTGTCTGTAATAAAAAGTTTTAAGAATGGTTTTTAGATTTTCTTTTAGGTATAAGCTGCAGGAAAGTTATAATTTAGAGGGTGTGTGTAAAATGGTAAGGGGTGGTCCTGTTTTAAATCTGTTTACAGATTCGGATTCTACATAAAATTCTAGACTAAGAAGATGTATCGCATGACTAAAAAAAAGTTTATAAGAACGGTCAAAAGTCGCTACAGGTAAGAAATCTTAAAATTAGGGTAGCTCCCTTGGGGGTGATGATATCTGAAAAATTCTTAGAGATTCGGGTAGCTGAGAAAATTCTAATATTGATTGATACCAAACAAGATAGGTTTATCTCGAAAGATGCGTTGGCTAGACAAAGAAAAGTATTTGGTTTAGATGTGGGAGCAAATGAGGATGCTCATTTATCTCGAAAGATGAAAATTAAGATATATTTATCTCGAAAGATGAAAATGGTTAGTCGAAGAAAACTATTTCCTCCAGATGTGTGAGGAAATGTGGAGCTTATAAAGCAAAGAGTAAAATTTAGAGGTTTGAGAGCTTAAAGTGTAACTTTGTAAGGAGTAGTCCGATTTTAAATCTGTTTGCAGATTCGGGATGTGCATAAAATTCTAAGCTAACAAGATGTATCGCGTGACTAAGAAAATTTATAAGAACGCTCAAAAGTCGCTACAGGTAAGAAATCTTAAAATTAGGGTAGCTCCCTTGGGGGTGATGATATCTGAAAAATTCCTAGAGATTCGGGTAGCTGAGAAAATTCTAATATTGATTGATACCAAACAAGATAGGTTTATCTCGAAAGATGCAATGGCTAGACAAAGAAAACTATTTGGTTCAGATGAAAGATAAGAAAATGGCTAGTCGAAGAAAACTTTTTGGTTCAGATGTGGGAGGAAATGAGGATGCTCATTTATCTCGAAACATAAAAAATTTAAGATAGGTTTATCTCGAAAGATGAAAATGGTTAGTCGAAGAAAACTTTTTGGTCCAGATGTGTGGGGAAATGAGGG
The DNA here is from genome assembly GCA_036346225.1 of Platerodrilus igneus. Classification (NCBI taxonomy): domain Eukaryota; kingdom Metazoa; phylum Arthropoda; class Insecta; order Coleoptera; family Lycidae; genus Platerodrilus; species Platerodrilus igneus. Next base: position 98,038 of record JARFIW010000226.1, on the reverse strand, counting down.
ATTCTGGGGGAAATGAGGGGGTGGATGCCCCAATTATACTCTACTTTTATTTATGCTCTTTAGCGCTTCATATCTCAGTGACGTAAGACTACTAACAAAAAAGTTGCGCCACTTACAACTGGTCGCGAGTTGAAAGATGTACAGTTGAAGGATAGTGTTTTGTACTTTCGAGTACTCTATATTCCAGTGGCATGCAAATATGGATACCAGAGAAATGGAAAAATACGTTCTAATCACTCACACACTCTCAAAATACTCTTAAATTTATACACACACAGAAACTCTCTCTCTCAGATCGCCAGTTTCCTGGAATAAAATCACAAAAATTTTATTTGGAACTCGAGCCTCACTTTTGGGTCGCCAAATATGCTGTGTTTCCTGTATTAAAATCGTGCCTCACGAATTGGGCGCCAAATTTGCTGTGATACCACCAAAATCGGGTACCGCTTTTCTGAATCAGGCCCTGAATTGGATGCCGAAGAATGCTGTGAATCCCTATTCATTACCTTAACTGTGTTGGTCCATTGACTTTCTTCTGTCATTCATAAAAAACAAACACATTCCTACCACAAACATCAACGTTAACTCTATTTACATCAATATTCACAATACATTAAAATTTCAAAATTAAATTTTGGCATAAATTTCAGTATCAGAAATTTTCAAGATTACATTTATTATCATTTAAATGTGCATCCTGAATTAAAGTCCTTGTTGGATGCCTACTAATTAATATAACAATATATGCAGACCGGAGTCTGAGTACAAAGGAGCATCTACCACCCTTTACGTTAATTAACCAGGTTCGTCTAATTGAGCTCAAAGACATACCCAAATTTTCATCATAATCCAGAACATCAATACTAAATACCCTTTCTACTTAAACAAGCAAATTTCACCTTAACATTAAAATTTTATGGTTAGTACAATTTCACTAATGTCCATTTAAAGTAAATCAATTATAAAGTAATTCAACACACACAAAAATATCAAAGTTCAAACAAAATAGTATAATTACCTGAAGGTTACTGCACTCGTAGCTTCAATGTACATCGTCCCTTTGTTAATCACATCATTCCAACTGGGTTATATTTACAGCTTCTGATTCTCAACGCTTTTCAAATTTTCTCCATCACCATTTATTTAAAGTTGTTTCAGGGCTTTTCCAGAACTCATCTGTGTATATCTGACCCTTGTTTTGTGGATCCAGACACGTTTATGAACCATTTAATCATTAACACCCCCGAAAAATAAGCAAAGAAATTCATACTTCTTTCACCAATATACGCCAAAACTGCCTACTAATTTGGTGTATTCATTTGTCGTTGTAAATTTTACTAATTGGTACAGTGATACTAAATTTTATTACCTTGTATCTAAGTGCACTAAAGTATATTCATGTTAGCACGTAAAGAACAAACTATTTTGAATCACCAAAATATACGAGCAAACTTTAAATTATTTTATCAAACTAAAATTCACTGTTTAACATCTTGAATCAAGTCGCGGATGTCAGAGAGCTTGTTTATATTCACCTGGGTATATATAGAAGTTAGCCTGTCTGTCGGTCGAGTCCTCAAAACGGCAATTCTAAAGAATTTCGCATTCTCGGTTCCCATTCCGCAGCCGCGCGTCGGTTTTTACGAATTTTGCACTCACTCCAGTTAAATCTCAGAAATTCTCACACGGCACGCAAACATGTGCGAGAATAACTAATTAAATTTTATACAGAAATCGTTGTTTCTACCTCTGATATTTGCGTCCTATTTTCAACCAATTGTGACCCTCGTGACGTTGCTTAAATCACGCCTTTTACTATATGTGTCTCGGTCTTGTGCATATTATCTGTCTCTATCTAACCTGTTCTTAGTGGTGCAAATTGATATTCCTTATTATCGATTATTTCAGTCCATGTGGACTATCTGGTTTAAATAACCCCGTATCGCGCCTTCCCGTGAATATTAAGCCCGGTTTCTCCAAGATTCTTTGTAACCATTAATTATCTGCAAAATTTACGCAGAATGAGCTTTTTAAACTACGCAGGTGTTCAAACATAATATTAATTCTCAGAGCTTTATTTTCTGGTATTATAATCCTGGATTTTCACAGACTTTTATGCTTATTATTAATAATGGTTTAATTAACTCAATTAAAATTGACTTCTATCCTTTCATTTTTAGCGAATACAAATTAAATATTAATTATTATTTGTACACTTTGTTTAATACCGGTTACTTAAAATAGGGTTAATTAATATAAATTTTGCACGTAATTTCCATTTGTTTCTTTCCTCGGAATAATTAAATTACGTAGAGCTTTTAATACTGTTTCTTTTGATATAAAGCGTCTTGTACATGATTTAAATCTCTTATTTTTACTGAAACGAATAAATTTTTATGCTTCACGGTTTTAATAAAGCGTATTATCTAATAATATTCATTATACACGGTGATTAAAATTATTTGATGTAATTCATTAATTTTCTACCCTGGTCTAAATATGAGTATTTTCCCCTATTTGAATACAAATAATCCCACTTATTTGAATGCAAATATAAAGCATTTAGACAAAAAAAAAATTACAAAAAAAATTGCCTATCTCTCTCTACCCTTATCTATCTAACTTACCTACTTTATCTCCAATCCAAAAAAAATATTTACACCTATCCTATATCCCTACCCTATTCCTAACTCTCACCTAATTTCATAAACTGAAATTATCCCTAACTTCATCCTACTTATCCATCTAATCCTATATACATCCTATATACCTATCCTATTCTAACTTTTAACTAATCTTCACTATACTTTACTTCATCCTACCTAATCCTATATACCTATCCTATTCTAAATTTATTCCTAACTCTCCACTAATCTTATATGAAATATCTATACTTAACCTATCTTATTTTCTTCCTACATTTACTCTTTATTCTCATCCTAAACCTATTTCTAATTATCTCCCATATTTATCCTATACCTAGCTTTATTTTCTATAAACACTTCTACTCTTTTATATACACCTATTCTATCCTTGTTCTATATCTATACTAAAGTTCACCTATCTCTATCCTTTGTTCATTAAGTTATTTAAATCTAACTCTCTTCTTGACCCTCCAAGTCTTTCTTCTTACCATCCTAATACTCTTCATCCCTATCTCTCCCCCTTCTATATCTATACTTAACATCCCTATTATCTCACATACAATAAACTTATCATCCCTATTATCCTGACTCTTAAATATTGCTTCTTCTTCAGTCCCTACACTTGTCTGTTTCTCATTTATTGTTGTTTCCCTTTCTGCCGACAAACCAAACGATACTACTTTAAAATTATCGATTTTTCCCTCTACGGAAAATCCTGTGTACCTTCTAGAATCTTTGTGTAATGGAATCAGCCAGACTGAATTCCTTAAATCTAATTTATTAAAAACAAACTTGCCACTTAACCTCGTCAAAAATGTGTCCATGGATGGTGGACAATGGAATTGCGGTTTGGTCCGTTGATTAATTTTCCGTGCATCTTTAATTAATTCTGCCTTCACCTGCTCCCGATATGCTGCTGCTTTACCCCACTAATTCTGCATGTTTTTGTACTAAAGCTTGAACCTCTACTATCCTATCCTCTGGACATCTTATCGTGTTGATCTGTTTACCTTCATCATCCTCTACCTCTACTACATTAATACTAAACCCCGTGTCATCCTCTGTGACTTCATAACTGCCCTTCCATGGCACTACCTATCCTTAATCCTTATTACCTTCCTTTCCATATCTATCAAAACCCTAACTTCATCATACAGTCAACACCTAAAATGCTCTGAAACTTCAGTCCAGGTACAATTACAAACTCCTGTTCACAGCTTAAACCTCCTATATCTATCCTAAGCACCACAACACTATTTACTACAGCAAACTTCTTTTATTTGGAGCTACTAAATGGCTACGCTTTATAGGCATAATTCTATCACAAACCTTATCCTAATTTTGCTGACGAATTCCTCCGATATTAAACTCGCCTCTGCCCCTGTATCAAGTAATACTTCTACATTATTCTCAAAAATTTCTAAATTAATAATTGGCAAACATAATTTTCCTTAGTTTCTGGCTCTACTTCCTCCTCAATTTTGAAAAATTCACGTGGATGTTCATATACATTTACACTGAAATCTAGTGGTCTGTCGCGTTCTAAAAATCCTGTCCAGGTCTGTTTTCCCTACTTGGTCCTGGTCTAGCCATCACCTCAGCGTATGTCCTAGGCGTTTCCACTCGTTCCGTGTCTGTATTAGCAGTCCCGCTCATGTCTGGTGAACTATTCATTCTGGTAGGTCCGGTCTCGGTGCAGGTCCCTTCCTAAACTATTACTCTAACGTATGGTCGTCTCTGTTCCCAATTCTGTCGCTGGTATCCGTAACTATTCCCCGTCTAGCGTAGTTGTCCCGTCTATTGTCAAACCTAACTGTGTTGATCTGTCTTTCCCTGTTATCCCGAGGTCGTCCACTACTTACGTCGTCGTACCTCTGCAAGTATTCTAGAAACATTTCTCTGTCCACTATGTTCTGTAGTGCTACGTGTTGTCTTATGTCTACCTCGAAGTGTCGTGATAAATACTTAATAATTTGTCGGTCCGTCAGTGGTGGGTTCAGTTGCTTTGCTATGCTATACTTGCGTATAGCATATTGCTCCTACTTCCTGAAAATTCTCCTTAAATTTCCTGTGATTAAGTCGTCTCGTACCTGGTCTTGTCTGTGGTCACTCCAGTAGTGCTTTAAAATTTGTTTTCAAAGTCCTGATACGTGTCTATGTCCTGTCCTACTAAATTGTACCACGCTTCCGCATTGTCCTTTAATAAAGCCTTTATCGTATTCAGTTTAGTCTGTTCGTCAAATAAATTTCCCACTAGATTTCTTACGCTATTAATAAAATTTGTGGATTTACCCTGTTATCGCCATAAAACTTCATGTGTTGGTCCAATGATACTCCACCTGTAGAAAATCTGGGACCATCCCCGTTAAATTTGACATGTTGTATTTAATACTACTAACTTCGCGTTCTACCCTGCCTAACTGATCCCTACATGAGTCCGTCACTTCAGTCATTTTACATTAATCTCTTCTTCACAGAAAATGCGTACTTCGGACCTTAAATGTCCCATTTCCTGTCGAAGACCTGTAATATCACGCTCATTTTTTCAACCCTATTTTCAACTTCCCCATCTTTACGGTAAGACTATTTTTAAATTCTGTAAACTTCTTGACTTAGGGTTTCTAACTCCTGTTAATTGTCTTATTCATTCGGTCAAATTTCTTATTCTTCACTCATCCTCTCTAACATTCTCAATATCATCTCGTTTCCTTGATCCCCGATTCCGTCCTCGACTGATCTCTACCTCCAGCTTCTTCCATTTTCGTATTTTTTCACACAATGCACTATCGTCACTTCCAATTTCCACTCCTTGACTCCTTAACCACTCTTTTCTCTGCATACGTTCTAATCACTCACACACTCTAAAATACTCTTAAATTTATACACACACACAGAAACTCTCTCTCAGATCGCCAGTTTCCTGGAATAAAATCACAAAATTTTATTTGGAACTCGAGCCTCACTTTTGGGTCGCCAATCCGTCAAAAGCTTTTGTGTGTGAACGTTTATTGCCCACAGCGGCACAGGCTTTAAGGTATTTATACCCTTTATTCAGTAGTTTGGTGTAGTTGTTTTAGTTATTACATAACCGCTCCACTGCCAATCGGTATTGCTACAAAAGCAATTGGTCCTTCTCTGTAATTAACATATTTATATCACCTCATTCATCCCAATAATCCATTGGTCCTTAATACGATCCGAATTTAACTAGTCCTATGGTATACGCATGTCCTAAATTAAATATCATTTTGCACCAGCGAGCTTTTAAGTAATTATTTTAGCTTTAAATTTGTGTTCAAGCTCCATATTTAGCGGGTTAAAATATGTACAATATTAGCTACATACTTTCGTTAGACTAAATTAAGTGATTTCGCCGTAATTAAACCAGCAAGCGTTTTAATTACAAACAAATCCTTAATATAAAATTTGCTATTTTGCATTAAAAGCCATTGCGCGCTTTAGTTTTCACAACCTTTCAGTCGGTTTACAACGTAAAATATTTAATACATCTGCAAAGGGTAATAATGTTGTAAAGCTGAACGCTTCTTGCAAACACGTTAAGCACATCTTTCGGCAAATATGTTAAGCCATGTTTAAACGTTCCTGTGAGCTTTGATGTAAAGGCCGCCTTTGAACTGTAAATCTTATCATTGCAGGCTAATAGTCATAAACGTGATTTATTGGTTTATACGCTATCTTACCTTTTCGTGCCTTGAACAACAACATAATATTTTAATATTTTCAGCGTACATTTGAGCGGTTACCGTTTTAAAGCATTTTATAGTGTAAATCTTTCAGAATAGCTTTCAGAATGGCTCCCAAGAAAATACATGTAGCGAGCTCGAATTACTTAAAACACGCGTTATGGAGAAATGTGGGAACTTAGTAACGCTATACAAAAGTGATCCAACTTTAAAACGTTGTTCCATATTCAAACAAGGGAGTAAATGACCTTTACTCCAATTTAATAAAGTTTTAGTTGATGTCTTAGCCTACTGTGACGAGGCAGAATTCATTAAATTACAACGCTTTACGGAAGGAAGTGGATTCCGCTTATTATTGCATACTGCTGCATCTCGAAACGATGCAAGAAATGCGGGCACCACAAATCATTACGGAAAATGCACCATGCAGCACGGGATCAAAATTGTTACCGTTAAAGCTCCCACTTTTAATAATGAGGTAACTGAATTTTCAGCATTTTATCGATTTATTTGACAGTCTGGTTTATAATAATGCGTCGCTGTCCAATATCGAAAAGCTAAATTACCTTATCAATTGCTGTAGCGGGGAGTCTTTGAAAATTATTGAATCGGTACCCATTTCGGGGATAATTTTATTATTTCCTATAATGCCTTGCGTGAGCGATTTAGCAATCCGCGTTTATTGGCAACTTTGCATTGGAAAGCTATGAAAGACTTTCCACCTTTAAAATCAGAAAACCCTAAGAAACTTAGGACACTTATTGATTGTTTTCAGAGAACCTTGCTGTTCTAACTAACTTAAAGTTTCCTACTGAACATTGGAACTTTCACTCTGGTCGATTTTCTTTTAGAAAACTCGATCCATTCACTAGAAAACGCTTTGAACTCAATCGGATCGAAGCAAATACCCAATTTCGATAATTTGAGATATTTTTAACTCAACAATGTGCAGCGTTGAAACCTTTTCTTCAACCGCACCTGTTTCTTATTCGACGACTGTCCATACATCTCACACATCAGTGCATAAGAAATCCTCAGCGTTTCAGTTTAAACCAAGAGTTTCTTCTAACGTAGTTTCACTGGATACACCAAGTAGCTCCAGTGACTCAAAGAATTCATTTTCGCACCATTGTCCTTCTTGCAAAGGCAATCACTTAATTTACAGATGTCAATCGTTTCTAAAGAAAACTCCGACAGAACGTTTCGACATTGTCAAACGCTTACGCCTTTGTTTAAATTGTTTACGAACAGACCATGCGTCCATGCAATGCAAATCTTATAACTCTTGTCGAACTTGCGCCAAGCCGCATCATACCTTGCTACATTTTGAAGCGCAACCTGCTTCTAGACGTTCAGCTGAATCGACCGCTACACCTATGCATAAAAATGCCAATAGGACGCAGTCAGCCTCTTCTATTCCGGCAAATGTTTTGTCTTCACAGACGAATTTAAATTCTGGGGTTACTGTCTTACCCTCCACTGCTGTTGTGGAAGTTCAAGACCGGTAGATACAAACCGATCAGGGTACTCTTAGACTCTGGCTCTCAAGCTAGCTTTATTCGAGACGATTGCGTGAGCAAACTTTGGCTTCCACGCATACGTTCTCAAGTTCCGATTTATGGACTTGGGCAGACAACTTCAGCAGTCAATAGGTGCCGTCAGCTGCACCATTCGCTCTATGTTAGACTCTGAAAAATCTCTAGAAGTCACAACTTTTGTGCTTTCGTCAATATCTGGCAAATTACCCAGCGTTGAAGTTCTAATAATTGGGAACACTTATGCGGCCTGCACTTTGCAGACCCGACCTGGAACTCTCCAGGAACTATTGACATGCTCCTTGGAGCAGATGTTTATCCGTTCATCATCAATGGCGGTGTTATACATGGCAAATTTCTTCAGCCTGCCGCCATAAATACAATTTTGGTTGGACTATTATTGGTCCCACAAAAAGCTTGCAGTCTGATACTGTCCAAGCATTTTTACTTCTGTAGAAGATCCTATCGACCAGACCCTAAGGCGGATTTTGGGAGATAGAAGAGTTGCCATCAAGCCTTATACTTCTCCAGAAGAAGAAAAGGCAGATTTGATTTTTCACGTTTTCTCGTGACCCTAGCGGTCGTTTATTGTTGCGTTACCGTTCAACGATAGTTTGCCCATTTTGATAAGTCCTTTGAGATGGCTAAAAACGACTATTTTCTTTGGAGCGCAAATTGCATGCTCAACCGGAGCTACGCGCCCAATACAACAATTTCATGCAGGACTATCTTGATGCGGGTCATATGGCATTACTCGATTCTCCGCCCGTTGGGAACGATAATTATTTTTACCCCATCACCCTGTGTTTAGAGAAAGGTCATACTTCTAAAATTCGTGTGGTTTTGACGCCTCTGCAAAGGCTAAAACAACGTGTCATAATGACACTCAATTGGCTGGACCTAGTCTCCAAAACGACATTTCGTCAATCTTACTGAAATTTCGCACTCATCGTTTCGTTTTTACTTGTGATGTTCGCCAAATGTATCGACAAATTTTGGTTACCGAAGAACATCGAAAGTTTCAATTAATTGTTTGGCGGTTCTCCGCAGAAGAACCCATTCAGACTTATCAGCTTAATACAGTGACCTATGGTATTAAATCATCGCCTTATCTAGCATTAAAACTCTTCAGCAATTAGCCATTGACGAAGGCAAAGGTTTCCGTTAGCCGCTGACGCTATACGGTCAAATCTATATATTTGACGATTTTGTCGCCGGTGGAGATTCTATACAATCGGCCCGAAATTAAAGATCAACTTATCCGACTTTTACATTCGGCTGGGTTTGAACTTCGAAAATGGAGTTCTAATTCAGCTTCTATTTTGAAAGGCATTCCGTCAGATTTTTGCCAATATACTTCTCTCGATTTCGATTCTGACGAATCAATAAAAATATTAGGTCTTCAATGGTCACCTACAGAAGATATTTTCTCATTTCGGGTTAAACCATTAAACCCAATATGTACAAAGCGCAACATACTTTCGCAAGTTGCCAGAATATATGATCCATTAGGGTTTTAGCCCCACTAACACTTTTGCAAAACGCCTAATCCAGCATCTGTGGATGTTAGGTTTAAATTGGGATGACATCCCACCAGCAGACATTTCGTCTCAATGGCAGCAGTATCAAGAAGAATTGCCGTTATTATCGTCATTAAAGTTATCACGTTGTTTACCCCTTCGGATCCTTTTACTTGTCATTTGCATGGGTTTTGCGATGCTAGCGAGGTAGGGTATGCAGCGGTAATATATTTCAGTTCATAAATCAAACTACTGGAGAAATAACTGTACAATTTGTAACCGCTAAAACAAAATAGCTCCAATTAAGCGCATTTCCATTCCACGTTTGGAATTATGTCCCGCCGTTTTATTAACCGATTTACTTTCTTTTACCATTCGGTCTTATCAAGGCTTGATTGAACTCTCCGACGTTTCAGCGTGGGTGATTCTACGGTCGCTCTCACTTGGATACGTTCTCCACCTTTTCGTTAGAAAACTTTGTGGCAAACCGTGTTAGCCACATTCAAGAAATCATTGCACCTAGTCGATGGTTTTATATTAAATCTTTGCATAATCCGGCTGATCCTGCATCTCGGGGATTAATGCCAAGCGCGGTTATTTCATGTTTTGCTATGGTGGGCGGGGCCTGAATGGCTTCACTACCCTAGTGACTCGTGGCCGCCTCAACCAACATTGTCAACCTCAATTGCTGAGGTAACTACGGAAAGAAGATCCTAACATTTGTCGCTCAAACAGATCCAAACGTCATTGACATTTTACTAAGTCGCTTTTCATCGTTATATAAAATCCAAGGCATCGTGGCTTACATTTATAGATTTTCTAAACCCATGGCTCAACGTCATACGGGTCCCTTAACAGACATTGAATTACACAATGCTCTCATGATTATCGTTCGGCATGTACAAAATGTTACATTTTCAAAGGAAATAGCTTCGATCAAGGCAAACCGTAAATTACCTAAAAGCTTGCAGAAAACTTTCTCCATTTGTTGATCCACAAGATATCTTAAGAGTAAGTTGGGCGCTTGACACATTCTTCGCTTTCCTATTTCGAAAAGTTTTCTGCGTTATTGCCTCAGCGGCACCGATTAACCGAACTTATCATTCGGTCAACTCATGAAAGGTATTGCCATCCCGGTGTTAATACCACAGTGTATCTTATCCAACAGAATTTCTGGATCCTTTCTATTAAAAATTCAATCAGAAATTATTTATTATCATGTCATAGATGTTTTCGTACCAAACCGGTCCTGGTAACTCCTCCTATGGGAGACCTACCGGCAGCACGTATTACCCAAATCAAACCGTTCAGTATTGTTGGTGTTGATTTTGCTGGCCCTCTGTTAATAAAGGCTAACCACCTGCGAGGCTCTAAAACTCTTAAGGCCTATATTTAGTATATGTTTTTTTTGCCACTAAGGCAGCACATATTGAACTTGTTTTGGATTTGTCGGCAGACGCGTTTCTTGCCGCTTTGACGATTTATAGCACGCCGAGGACGCTGTTCTCAAATATTTAGTGATTGCGGTACTAATTTTGTTGGTGCCTATCGTCAGCTTATGAGTTATCTGCATAGTGCAGTAACCTCAGAAAAGATAAAGTGGTCGTTTAATCCACCTAGCGCCCCTCACTTCGGTGGCTTGTGGGAAAGCGGTGTTAAGTCGGTAAAGACACACCTAGCTCGCGTAATCGGCGAACAAAAACTTACCTTTGAGAAACTTTATACCAGTTCTTACTCAAATTGAATCTGTTCTAAATTCAAGTTCGGATCCAAATGACTTGCGTTGCCTAAAAGCAAGGTCATTTCCTAACTATAGCCTCTTTCTGCACCACCAGATGAGGACCATTCAACCAACGTTTACCATTAAATTGAGCAGGTGGAAACTCCTGCAAAAACTCCATCAAGATAAATTTTGGGCTCGCTGGAGCCATTGTAAACATACTCTGAATCAAAAGGTTAAATGGCACTCTAAGGTAGGGTCCGACAAGTTGAAAAGGACATTATTGTCCTCATCAAGGACACCAGCTTTCTCCACTTCAATGCAAGTTTGGTCGTATTATTAATACTTTTCCCGGTGCGGACGGTATTATACGTGTCGCTGAAGTCAAAACTGCACATGGCACATTAAAACGACCTTTGGTCAAACTAGAGCTACCGGTATTTTAATTTTATTTTATGTTTAGATGTATATACATTTCTTACATGTATAGTAGTATATTATTTTATAATATTTGCTTATTTACATATATATTTTTATTTTTGCATAGTTAGTGACGATTATTGGAGGTAGTGTACCACCCTATCTTTCGTTACCTGTTTTCTTAGCAAGGTCAAATCCATGTGATTTCCTTCACCCAACCTACTTCCTACTTTTCAAAATTTCTATGAATTTGGTGGGCGGTATGATACGTCATCATCGAACATTTATTCAATTGGTGACAATAAATACTATTAGTGCGGGTATCCTACAGTTTGATAAATAAAACATGCAAATTTTCAGTGAAAAGTGCGTGAAGACAGTTGTACTCGAACCGTTGAAGATATTAGTGGCACGAGAGCTTTTGACAACAGCGTACTCCACACGTGCGTGTTCTTGGTCCGCGAACCCTTTTGTGTGTGACTTTTATTGCCCACAGCGGCACAGGCTTTGTATTTTGACCAAGTAGTGGTTGTTTCTTTTACACACACACACACACACCACACACACACACACGTATTGCTACAACTATATGGTCCTTCCTATAATATCAATAATTAATTCACCTTATCATCCCAATCCATTCAGTGTATATATATAAATTGTGGAGATTGTTATACCTACCTATATTTAGGTAGAACTTGCAGACCTTTGAGGGTTAGAATAAAGAACATTTGAATAAAGCAGATAAATCAGCAATCGATCATTATCAATAATAAACACTTTCGATCCTAATTTACATTCAAGATTAATACATAATATTACCTCAAGAAACTTTAAGAGACTTGATTTTTAGAAAATCTTGAAATTGAAAGAAATAACTACACGCAATAACACTTGTTCTACATTCCAAATTTGGAGATGTACACTTTTAAAGCGTGAAATTCCCGATATTATTTTTAAAGTAGACTTGTTCATTTCCGTCATTTCGAACAGTTGCGTTTGCGCAAAAGATAGCATATGCGCAGGCGCGATAAATGCGCGGTTTGAACAGAACAGGAGATTATTAGCCAACGAGATGTCGAACGGTGACGTTTGTCTGTGTCTTTTTGTCTTTTTAGGATGTAAGTTTATCCTTATCTTGCCTTATCGTTCCTTACCTGGTTGTTCCTTCTGCCTACACGAACGAAGAGAAATAAAACGAAATTTACAATTTTAATCAACGAGGGCATGACGTAACCCACACCCAAACGAGATACCCGGAGATTAACATGGCCTCTGCGCAAGGATGACACGCAAAATCGTAAAGCGTTCCACATTTTAAGTGGCGTATCTTTTTAAGGTTTTGATAAGCGGACGGTCATTGTAAACCACGTACGTGCATACAATTTGACACGCAATTATGTCACAATATCATTGTTGTGCAATTATGTCAACGTGGGTAGTATCATGTTGCCAACTGTAGCAGTGGCGCTAAACGCGGCGACAGGGTTATAACAGTGACGCCTAAACGTGTGTTGAAAATTTGTCTTCATTTCTAATTTATCTTATAAGATGTTAGTGTTGAATATCTTTGTAGAAATTAAGTTCTTTCACTCAAATATTTATATATAAAAAAAAGAAATTTTTTAAATTTTTAATGTCTTGTGTAGAAAAAATACAATCTGGCAACATTGCATTTAGCAATTTTTATCTTATGTTGCCGTCATTGAATGCAATTCAAATGTCAAGTTGAGACTCAACTGTGTTTGAACAGTGATTGTTTACCTCTTATATGTTACTTCTAACTTAATTAATTGGCATTTTTCTTTTATAAAAACAGTGTATTTATATTTTAATTCTCTCAAATAATTACCTAACCTAATTTAAGATGAAAGTAAAGTATATACATTTCATGTGTTTAAATATCTTAACCTCACTTGTACGTGGAAACATGTGCTTTGGATTAAATAATTCTTTCTGTGAGTATTCTTAGCCATAAATAAAACTTTTATTTACTATTCAGTATGATTAAAAAGAAAAAAATCCTTTAAAATGACACTAAATCAATAATAATTAAAAAATAATTTAAATTTTAGTTTATTGAAACCTGTTTTAGTTTAATTTTACTTAAATATTACATTATCTTAGTTCGCCGTGATTTTAAAATGGTCCTTACAATCATTAGATAATTAACTATAGCTTACGAATTTTTCTTAAAAAAAAGTTTTTAAATAAGGTGTAACGTATTCAACTGAAATCTTACCTTAGTATATCTAGACCTTCTAAAACACTATAGTAAACTTGATTTCAGAGATTAAACACTACATTACCGTTAATACACTTGAAAGTAATCAATTAAAACTTCACTGATTATCATGTTTTATTTAACAGAATTAACATATATTATATATAAATTGTAAAACATATAATGTGGAATTATCAATTGTAGTGAATAGTAATTTATTCATCAACATATATATTGCTGTGATATACTCCTGTGAATGCAGAACTGGGTCCTTTCAACAAAAATTCATTACCACACCGATTGGGCGTCATAAACTGCTGTGATCCTCTTTCGCCTCGGCTGCTCACCTAATTTTATAAACCTCCATTCATTCATAAAAAAAACAAACACATTCCTACCACAAACATCAACGTTAACTCTATTTACATCAATATTCAATACATTAAAATTTCAAATTAAATTTCAGCATAAATTCAGTTTAAAAGAATTTCAAGATTACATTTATTATCATTTAAATGTGCATCCTGAATTAAAGTCCTTGTTGGATGCCTACTAATTAATATAACAATATATGCAGACCGGAGTCTGAGTATAAAGGAGCATCTACCACCCTTTACGTTAATTAACCAGGTTCGTCTAATTGAGCTCAAAGACATACCCAAATTTTCATCATAATCCCAGAACATCAATACTAAATACCCCTTTCTACTTAAACAAGCAAATTTCACGTTAAAATTAAAATTTTATGTTTAGTACAATTTCACTAATGTCCATTTAAAGAAATCAATTATAAAGTTATTCAACACACACAAAAATATCAAAGTTACAAACAAAATAGTATAAATTACCTGAAGGTTACTGCACTCGTAGCTTCAATGTACATCGTCCCTTTTGTTAATCACACCATTCCAACTGGATTATATTCACGGCTTCTGATTCTCAACGCTTTTCAAATTTTCTCCATCACCATTTTATTTAAAGTTGTTTCTGGGCTTTTCCGGAACTCATCTGTGTATATCTGACCCTTGTTTTGTGGATCCAGACACATTTATGAACCATTTAATTATTCACCCCCGCAAAATAGTAAAGAAATTCATACTTCTTTCACCAATATACGCCAAAACTGCCTACTTTTGGTGTATTCATTTGTCGTTGTAAATTTTACTAATTGGTACAGTGATACTAAATTTTATTACCTTGTATCTAAATGCACTCAAGTACATTCATGTTAGCACGTAAATAACAAACTGTTTTAAATCACCAAAATATACGAGCAAACTTTAAATTATTCTATCAAACTAAAATGCACTGTTTAACATCTTGAATCAAGTCGCGGATGTCAAGTAACGCATCGAATGTCAAAAGTCTTAAGAGCAAAATTCATATTCACCACCGGTATATATAGCGGATAGCCGTCTGTCGCTTTTGTCCTCAAAACAGACAATTCTAAGAATTTCACATTCTCGTTTCCCATTCCGTCGCTCGCGCGTCGGTTTTACAATTTGTACTCGCCAGTTGAAAATCTCAGAAATTCTCACACGGCACGCAATGTCTGGAAATAACCTAGCCATCACCTCAGCGTATGTCCTAGGCGTTTCCACTCGTTCCGTGTCTGTATTAGCAGTCCGCTCATGTCTGGTGAACTATTCATTCTGGTAGGTCCGGTCTCGGTGCAGGTCCACTTCCTAAACTATTACTCTAACATATGGTCGTCTCTGTTCCCAATTCTGTCGCTGGTATCCGTAACTATTCCCCGTCTAGCGTAGTTGTCCCGTCTATTGTCAAACCTAACTGTGTTGATCTGTCTTTCCTGTTATCCCGAGGTCGTCCACTACTTACGTCGTCGTACCTCTGCAAGTATTCTAGAAACATTTCTCTGTCCACTATGTTCTGTAGTGCTACGTGTTGTCTTATGTCTACCTCGAAGTGTCGTGATAAATACTTAATAATTTGTCGGTCCGTCAGTGGTGGGTTCAGTTGCTTTGCTATGCTATACTTGTGTATAGCATATTGCTCCTACTTCCTGAAAATTCTCCTTAAACTTCCCTGTGATTAAGTCGTCTCGTACCTGGTCTTGTCTGTGGTCACTCAGTAGTGCTTTAAAATTTGTTTTCAAAGTCCTGATACGTGTCTATGTCCTGTCCTACTAAATTGTACCATGCTTCCGCATTGTCCTTTAATAAAGCCTTTATCGTATTCAGTTTAGTCTGTTCGTCAAATAAATTTCCCACTAGATTTCTTACGCTATTAATAAAAATTTGTGGATTTACCCTGTTATCGCCATAAAACTTCATGTGTTGGTCCAATGATACTCCACCTGTAGAAAATCTGGGATAATCCCCCGTTAAATTTGACATGTTGTATTTAATACTACTAACTTCGCGTTCTACCCTGCCTAACTGATCCCTACATGAGTCCGTCACGTCAGTCATTTTTACATTAATCTCTTCTTCACAGAAAATGCGTACTTCGGACTTTAAATGTCCCATTTCCTGTCGAAGACCTGTAATATCACACTCATTTTTTTCAACCCTATTTTCAACTTCCCCCATCTTTACGGTAAGACTATTTTTAAATTCTGAAACTTCTTTATTCGTCTTATCTATTTTCTCACTTAGGGTTTCCCTAACTCCTGTTAATGTCTCATTCATTCGGTCAAATTTCTTATTCGATTCTTCACTCATCCTCTCTAACATTCTCAATATCATCTCGTTTCCTTGATCCCCCGATTCCGTCCTCGACTGATCTCTACTGCCTCCAGCTTCTTCCATTTTCGTATTTTTTTCACACAATGCACTATCGTCACTTCCAATTTCCACTCCTTGACTCCTTAACCACTCTTTTCTCTGCATACGTTCTAATCACTCACACACTCTCAAAATACTCTTAAATTTATACACACACAGAAACTCTCTCTCTCAGATCGCCAGTTTCCTGGAATAAAATCACAAAAATTTTATTTGGAACTCGAGCCTCACTTTTGGGTCGCCAAATTTGCTGTGTTTCCTGTATTAAAATCGTGCCTCACGAATTGGGCGCCAAATTTGCTGTGATACCACCAAAATCGGGTACCGCTTTTCTGAATCAGGCCCTGAATTGGATGCCGAAGAATGCTGTGAATCCCTATTCATTACCTTAACTGTGTTGGTCCATTGACTTTCTTCTGTCATTCATAAAAAACAAACACATTCCTACCACAAACATCAACGTTAACTCTATTTACATCAATATTCACAATACATTAAAATTTCAAAATTAAATTTTGGCATAAATTTCAGTATCAGAAATTTTCAAGATTACATTTATTATCATTTAAATGTGCATCCTGAATTAAAGTCCTTGTTGGATGCCTACTAATTAATATAACAATATATGCAGACCGGAGTCTGAGTACAAAGGAGCATCTACCACCCTTTACGTTAATTAACCAGGTTCGTCTAATTGAGCTCAAAGACATACCCAAATTTTCATCATAATCCAGAACATCAATACTAAATACCCTTTCTACTTAAACAAGCAAATTTCACCTTAACATTAAAATTTTATGGTTAGTACAATTTCACTAATGTCCATTTAAAGTAAATCAATTATAAAGTAATTCAACACACACAAAAATATCAAAGTTCAAACAAAATAGTATAATTACCTGAAGGTTACTGCACTCGTAGCTTCAATGTACATCGTCCCTTTGTTAATCACATCATTCCAACTGGGTTATATTTACAGCTTCTGATTCTCAACGCTTTTCAAATTTTCTCCATCACCATTTATTTAAAGTTGTTTCAGGGCTTTTCCAGAACTCATCTGTGTATATCTGACCCTTGTTTTGTGGATCCAGACACGTTTATGAACCATTTAATCATTAACACCCCCGAAAAATAAGCAAAGAAATTCATACTTCTTTCACCAATATACGCCAAAACTGCCTACTAATTTGGTGTATTCATTTGTCGTTGTAAATTTTACTAATTGGTACAGTGATACTAAATTTTATTACCTTGTATCTAAGTGCACTAAAGTATATTCATGTTAGCACGTAAAGAACAAACTATTTTGAATCACCAAAATATACGAGCAAACTTTAAATTATTTTATCAAACTAAAATTCACTGTTTAACATCTTGAATCAAGTCGCGGATGTCAGAGAGCTTGTTTATATTCACCTGGGTATATATAGAAGTTAGCCTGTCTGTCGGTCGAGTCCTCAAAACGGGCAATTCTAAAGAATTTCGCATTCTCGGTTCCCATTCCGCAGCCGCGCGTCGGTTTTTACGAATTTTGCACTCACTCCAGTTAAATCTCAGAAATTCTCACACGGCACGCAAACATGTGCGAGAATAACTAATTAAATTTTATACAGAAATCGTTGTTTCTACCTCTGATATTTGCGTCCTATTTTCAACCAATTGTGACCCTCGTGACGTTGCTTAAATCACGCCTTTTACTATATGTGTCTCGGTCTTGTGCATATTATCTGTCTCTATCTAACCTGTTCTTAGTGGTGCAAATTGATATTCCTTATTATCGATTATTTCAGTCCATGTGGACTATCTGGTTTAAATAACCCCGTATCGCGCCTTCCCGTGAATATTAAGCCCGGTTTCTCCAAGATTCTTTGTAACCATTAATTATCTGCAAAATTTACGCAGAATGAGCTTTTTAAACTACGCAGGTGTTCAAACATAATATTAATTCTCAGAGCTTTATTTTCTGGTATTATAATCCTGGATTTTCACAGACTTTTATGCTTATTATTAATAATGGTTTAATTAACTCAATTAAAATTGACTTCTATCCTTTCATTTTTAGCGAATACAAATTAAATATTAATTATTATTTGTACACTTTGTTTAATACCGGTTACTTAAAATAGGGTTAATTAATATAAATTTTGCACGTAATTTCCATTTGTTTCTTTCCTCGGAATAATTAAATTACGTAGAGCTTTTAATACTGTTTCTTTTGATATAAAGCGTCTTGTACATGATTTAAATCTCTTATTTTTACTGAAACGAATAAATTTTT
The DNA here is from genome assembly GCA_036346225.1 of Platerodrilus igneus. Taxonomy (NCBI): domain Eukaryota; kingdom Metazoa; phylum Arthropoda; class Insecta; order Coleoptera; family Lycidae; genus Platerodrilus; species Platerodrilus igneus. The sequence goes on along the minus strand of JARFIW010000226.1, from coordinate 79,245 downwards.
ATGCTTCACGGTTTTAATAAAGCGTATTATCTAATAATATTCATTATACACGGTGATTAAAATTATTTGATGTAATTCATTAATTTTCTACCCTGGTCTAAATATGAGTATTTTCCCCCTATTTGAATACAAATAATCCCACTTATTTGAATGCAAATATAAAGCATTTAGACAAAAAAAAAATTACAAAAAATTGCCTATCTCTCTCTACCCTTATCTATCTAACTTACCTACTTTATCTCCAATCCAAAAAAATATTTACACCTATCCTATATCCCTATCCTATTCCTAACTCTCACCTAATTTTATAAACTGAAATTATCCCTAACTTCATCCTACTTGTCCATCTAATCCTATATACATCCTATATACCTATCCTATTCTAACTTTTAACTAATCTTCACTATACTTTACTTCATCCTACCTAATCCTATATACCTATCCTATTCTAAATTTATTCCTAACTCTCCACTAATCTTATATGAAATATCTATACTTAACCTATCTTATTTTCTTCCTACATTTACTCTTTATTCTCATCCTAAACCTATTTCTAATTATCTCCCATATTTATCCTATACCTAGCTTTATTTTCTATAAACACTTCTACTCTTTTATATACACCTATTCTATCCTTGTTCTATATCTATACTAAAGTTCACCTATCTCTATCCTTTGTTCATTAAGTTATTTAAATCTAACTCTCTTCTTGACCCTCCAAGTCTTTCTTCTTACCATCCTAATACTCTTCATCCCTATCTCTCCCCCTTCTATATCTATACTTAACATCCCTATTATCTCACATACAATAAACTTATCATCCCTATTATCCTGACTCTTAAATATTGCTTCTTCTTCAGTCCCTACACTTGTCTGTTTCTCATTTATTGTTGTTTCCCTTTTTCTGCCGACAAACCAAACGATACTACTTTAAAATTATCGATTTTTCCTCTACGGAAAATCCTATGTACCTTCTAGAATCTTTGTGTAATGGAATCAGCCAGACTGAATTCCTTAAATCTAATTTATTAAAACAAACTTGCCACTTAACCTCGTCAAAAATGTGTCCATGGATGGTGGACAATGGAATTGCGGTTTGGTCCGTTGATTAATTTTCGTGCATCTTTAATTAATTCTGCCTTCACCTGCTCCCGATATGCTGCTGCTTTACCCCACTAATTCTGCATGTTTTTGTACTAAAGCTTGAACCTCTACTATCCTATCCTCTGGACATCTTATCGTGTTGATCTGTTTACCTTCATCATCCTCTACCTCTACTACATTAATACTAAACCCCGTGTCATCCTCTGTGACTTCATAACTGCCCTTCCATGGCACTACCTATCCTTAATCCTTATTACCTTCCTTTCCATATCTATCAAAACCCTAACTTCATCATACAGTCAACACCTAAAATGCTCTGAAACTTCAGTCCAGGTACAATTACAAACTCCTGTTCACAGCTTAAACCTCCTATATCTATCCTAAGCACCACAACACTATTTACTACAGCAAACTTCTTTTATTTGGAGCTACTAAATGGCTACGCTTTATAGGCATAATTCTATCACAAACCTTATCCTAATTTTGCTGACGAATTCCTCCGATATTAAACTCGCCTCTGCCCCTGTATCAAGTAATACTTCTACATTATTCTCAAAAATTTCTAAATTAATAATTGGCAAACATAATTTTCCTTAGTTTCTGGCTCTACTTCCTCCTCAATTTTGAAAAATTCACGTGGATGTTCATATACATTTACACTGAAATCTAGTGGTCTGTCGCGTTCTAAAAATCCTGTCCAGGTCTGTTTTCCCTACTTGGTCCTGGTCTAGCCATCACCTCAGCGTATGTCCTAGGCGTTTCCACTCGTTCCGTGTCTGTATTAGCAGTCCCGCTCATGTCTGGTGAACTATTCATTCTGGTAGGTCCGGTCTCGGTGCAGGTCCCTTCCTAAACTATTACTCTAACGTATGGTCGTCTCTGTTCCCAATTCTGTCGCTGGTATCCGTAACTATTCCCCGTCTAGCGTAGTTGTCCCGTCTATTGTCAAACCTAACTGTGTTGATCTGTCTTTCCCTGTTATCCCGAGGTCGTCCACTACTTACGTCGTCGTACCTCTGCAAGTATTCTAGAAACATTTCTCTGTCCACTATGTTCTGTAGTGCTACGTGTTGTCTTATGTCTACCTCGAAGTGTCGTGATAAATACTTAATAATTTGTCGGTCCGTCAGTGGTGGGTTCAGTTGCTTTGCTATGCTATACTTGCGTATAGCATATTGCTCCTACTTCCTGAAAATTCTCCTTAAATTTCCTGTGATTAAGTCGTCTCGTACCTGGTCTTGTCTGTGGTCACTCCAGTAGTGCTTTAAAATTTGTTTTCAAAGTCCTGATACGTGTCTATGTCCTGTCCTACTAAATTGTACCACGCTTCCGCATTGTCCTTTAATAAAGCCTTTATCGTATTCAGTTTAGTCTGTTCGTCAAATAAATTTCCCACTAGATTTCTTACGCTATTAATAAAATTTGTGGATTTACCCTGTTATCGCCATAAAACTTCATGTGTTGGTCCAATGATACTCCACCTGTAGAAAATCTGGGACCATCCCCGTTAAATTTGACATGTTGTATTTAATACTACTAACTTCGCGTTCTACCCTGCCTAACTGATCCCTACATGAGTCCGTCACTTCAGTCATTTTACATTAATCTCTTCTTCACAGAAAATGCGTACTTCGGACCTTAAATGTCCCATTTCCTGTCGAAGACCTGTAATATCACGCTCATTTTTTCAACCCTATTTTCAACTTCCCCATCTTTACGGTAAGACTATTTTTAAATTCTGTAAACTTCTTGACTTAGGGTTTCTAACTCCTGTTAATTGTCTTATTCATTCGGTCAAATTTCTTATTCTTCACTCATCCTCTCTAACATTCTCAATATCATCTCGTTTCCTTGATCCCCGATTCCGTCCTCGACTGATCTCTACCTCCAGCTTCTTCCATTTTCGTATTTTTTCACACAATGCACTATCGTCACTTCCAATTTCCACTCCTTGACTCCTTAACCACTCTTTTCTCTGCATACGTTCTAATCACTCACACACTCTAAAATACTCTTAAATTTATACACACACACAGAAACTCTCTCTCAGATCGCCAGTTTCCTGGAATAAAATCACAAAATTTTATTTGGAACTCGAGCCTCACTTTTGGGTCGCCAATCCGTCAAAAGCTTTTGTGTGTGAACGTTTATTGCCCACAGCGGCACAGGCTTTAAGGTATTTATACCCTTTATTCAGTAGTTTGGTGTAGTTGTTTTAGTTATTACATAACCGCTCCACTGCCAATCGGTATTGCTACAAAAGCAATTGGTCCTTCTCTGTAATTAACATATTTATATCACCTCATTCATCCCAATAATCCATTGGTCCTTAATACGATCCGAATTTAACTAGTCCTATGGTATACGCATGTCCTAAATTAAATATCATTTTGCACCAGCGAGCTTTTAAGTAATTATTTTAGCTTTAAATTTGTGTTCAAGCTCCATATTTAGCGGGTTAAAATATGTACAATATTAGCTACATACTTTCGTTAGACTAAATTAAGTGATTTCGCCGTAATTAAACCAGCAAGCGTTTTAATTACAAACAAATCCTTAATATAAAATTTGCTATTTTGCATTAAAAGCCATTGCGCGCTTTAGTTTTCACAACCTTTCAGTCGGTTTACAACGTAAAATATTTAATACATCTGCAAAGGGTAATAATGTTGTAAAGCTGAACGCTTCTTGCAAACACGTTAAGCACATCTTTCGGCAAATATGTTAAGCCATGTTTAAACGTTCCTGTGAGCTTTGATGTAAAGGCCGCCTTTGAACTGTAAATCTTATCATTGCAGGCTAATAGTCATAAACGTGATTTATTGGTTTATACGCTATCTTACCTTTTCGTGCCTTGAACAACAACATAATATTTTAATATTTTCAGCGTACATTTGAGCGGTTACCGTTTTAAAGCATTTTATAGTGTAAATCTTTCAGAATAGCTTTCAGAATGGCTCCCAAGAAAATACATGTAGCGAGCTCGAATTACTTAAAACACGCGTTATGGAGAAATGTGGGAACTTAGTAACGCTATACAAAAGTGATCCAACTTTAAAACGTTGTTCCATATTCAAACAAGGGAGTAAATGACCTTTACTCCAATTTAATAAAGTTTTAGTTGATGTCTTAGCCTACTGTGACGAGGCAGAATTCATTAAATTACAACGCTTTACGGAAGGAAGTGGATTCCGCTTATTATTGCATACTGCTGCATCTCGAAACGATGCAAGAAATGCGGGCACCACAAATCATTACGGAAAATGCACCATGCAGCACGGGATCAAAATTGTTACCGTTAAAGCTCCCACTTTTAATAATGAGGTAACTGAATTTTCAGCATTTTATCGATTTATTTGACAGTCTGGTTTATAATAATGCGTCGCTGTCCAATATCGAAAAGCTAAATTACCTTATCAATTGCTGTAGCGGGGAGTCTTTGAAAATTATTGAATCGGTACCCATTTCGGGGATAATTTTATTATTTCCTATAATGCCTTGCGTGAGCGATTTAGCAATCCGCGTTTATTGGCAACTTTGCATTGGAAAGCTATGAAAGACTTTCCACCTTTAAAATCAGAAAACCCTAAGAAACTTAGGACACTTATTGATTGTTTTCAGAGAACCTTGCTGTTCTAACTAACTTAAAGTTTCCTACTGAACATTGGAACTTTCACTCTGGTCGATTTTCTTTTAGAAAACTCGATCCATTCACTAGAAAACGCTTTGAACTCAATCGGATCGAAGCAAATACCCAATTTCGATAATTTGAGATATTTTTAACTCAACAATGTGCAGCGTTGAAACCTTTTCTTCAACCGCACCTGTTTCTTATTCGACGACTGTCCATACATCTCACACATCAGTGCATAAGAAATCCTCAGCGTTTCAGTTTAAACCAAGAGTTTCTTCTAACGTAGTTTCACTGGATACACCAAGTAGCTCCAGTGACTCAAAGAATTCATTTTCGCACCATTGTCCTTCTTGCAAAGGCAATCACTTAATTTACAGATGTCAATCGTTTCTAAAGAAAACTCCGACAGAACGTTTCGACATTGTCAAACGCTTACGCCTTTGTTTAAATTGTTTACGAACAGACCATGCGTCCATGCAATGCAAATCTTATAACTCTTGTCGAACTTGCGCCAAGCCGCATCATACCTTGCTACATTTTGAAGCGCAACCTGCTTCTAGACGTTCAGCTGAATCGACCGCTACACCTATGCATAAAAATGCCAATAGGACGCAGTCAGCCTCTTCTATTCCGGCAAATGTTTTGTCTTCACAGACGAATTTAAATTCTGGGGTTACTGTCTTACCCTCCACTGCTGTTGTGGAAGTTCAAGACCGGTAGATACAAACCGATCAGGGTACTCTTAGACTCTGGCTCTCAAGCTAGCTTTATTCGAGACGATTGCGTGAGCAAACTTTGGCTTCCACGCATACGTTCTCAAGTTCCGATTTATGGACTTGGGCAGACAACTTCAGCAGTCAATAGGTGCCGTCAGCTGCACCATTCGCTCTATGTTAGACTCTGAAAAATCTCTAGAAGTCACAACTTTTGTGCTTTCGTCAATATCTGGCAAATTACCCAGCGTTGAAGTTCTAATAATTGGGAACACTTATGCGGCCTGCACTTTGCAGACCCGACCTGGAACTCTCCAGGAACTATTGACATGCTCCTTGGAGCAGATGTTTATCCGTTCATCATCAATGGCGGTGTTATACATGGCAAATTTCTTCAGCCTGCCGCCATAAATACAATTTTGGTTGGACTATTATTGGTCCCACAAAAAGCTTGCAGTCTGATACTGTCCAAGCATTTTTACTTCTGTAGAAGATCCTATCGACCAGACCCTAAGGCGGATTTTGGGAGATAGAAGAGTTGCCATCAAGCCTTATACTTCTCCAGAAGAAGAAAAGGCAGATTTGATTTTTCACGTTTTCTCGTGACCCTAGCGGTCGTTTATTGTTGCGTTACCGTTCAACGATAGTTTGCCCATTTTGATAAGTCCTTTGAGATGGCTAAAAACGACTATTTTCTTTGGAGCGCAAATTGCATGCTCAACCGGAGCTACGCGCCCAATACAACAATTTCATGCAGGACTATCTTGATGCGGGTCATATGGCATTACTCGATTCTCCGCCCGTTGGGAACGATAATTATTTTTACCCCATCACCCTGTGTTTAGAGAAAGGTCATACTTCTAAAATTCGTGTGGTTTTGACGCCTCTGCAAAGGCTAAAACAACGTGTCATAATGACACTCAATTGGCTGGACCTAGTCTCCAAAACGACATTTCGTCAATCTTACTGAAATTTCGCACTCATCGTTTCGTTTTTACTTGTGATGTTCGCCAAATGTATCGACAAATTTTGGTTACCGAAGAACATCGAAAGTTTCAATTAATTGTTTGGCGGTTCTCCGCAGAAGAACCCATTCAGACTTATCAGCTTAATACAGTGACCTATGGTATTAAATCATCGCCTTATCTAGCATTAAAACTCTTCAGCAATTAGCCATTGACGAAGGCAAAGGTTTCCGTTAGCCGCTGACGCTATACGGTCAAATCTATATATTTGACGATTTTGTCGCCGGTGGAGATTCTATACAATCGGCCCGAAATTAAAGATCAACTTATCCGACTTTTACATTCGGCTGGGTTTGAACTTCGAAAATGGAGTTCTAATTCAGCTTCTATTTTGAAAGGCATTCCGTCAGATTTTTGCCAATATACTTCTCTCGATTTCGATTCTGACGAATCAATAAAAATATTAGGTCTTCAATGGTCACCTACAGAAGATATTTTCTCATTTCGGGTTAAACCATTAAACCCAATATGTACAAAGCGCAACATACTTTCGCAAGTTGCCAGAATATATGATCCATTAGGGTTTTAGCCCCACTAACACTTTTGCAAAACGCCTAATCCAGCATCTGTGGATGTTAGGTTTAAATTGGGATGACATCCCACCAGCAGACATTTCGTCTCAATGGCAGCAGTATCAAGAAGAATTGCCGTTATTATCGTCATTAAAGTTATCACGTTGTTTACCCCTTCGGATCCTTTTACTTGTCATTTGCATGGGTTTTGCGATGCTAGCGAGGTAGGGTATGCAGCGGTAATATATTTCAGTTCATAAATCAAACTACTGGAGAAATAACTGTACAATTTGTAACCGCTAAAACAAAATAGCTCCAATTAAGCGCATTTCCATTCCACGTTTGGAATTATGTCCCGCCGTTTTATTAACCGATTTACTTTCTTTTACCATTCGGTCTTATCAAGGCTTGATTGAACTCTCCGACGTTTCAGCGTGGGTGATTCTACGGTCGCTCTCACTTGGATACGTTCTCCACCTTTTCGTTAGAAAACTTTGTGGCAAACCGTGTTAGCCACATTCAAGAAATCATTGCACCTAGTCGATGGTTTTATATTAAATCTTTGCATAATCCGGCTGATCCTGCATCTCGGGGATTAATGCCAAGCGCGGTTATTTCATGTTTTGCTATGGTGGGCGGGGCCTGAATGGCTTCACTACCCTAGTGACTCGTGGCCGCCTCAACCAACATTGTCAACCTCAATTGCTGAGGTAACTACGGAAAGAAGATCCTAACATTTGTCGCTCAAACAGATCCAAACGTCATTGACATTTTACTAAGTCGCTTTTCATCGTTATATAAAATCCAAGGCATCGTGGCTTACATTTATAGATTTTCTAAACCCATGGCTCAACGTCATACGGGTCCCTTAACAGACATTGAATTACACAATGCTCTCATGATTATCGTTCGGCATGTACAAAATGTTACATTTTCAAAGGAAATAGCTTCGATCAAGGCAAACCGTAAATTACCTAAAAGCTTGCAGAAAACTTTCTCCATTTGTTGATCCACAAGATATCTTAAGAGTAAGTTGGGCGCTTGACACATTCTTCGCTTTCCTATTTCGAAAAGTTTTCTGCGTTATTGCCTCAGCGGCACCGATTAACCGAACTTATCATTCGGTCAACTCATGAAAGGTATTGCCATCCCGGTGTTAATACCACAGTGTATCTTATCCAACAGAATTTCTGGATCCTTTCTATTAAAAATTCAATCAGAAATTATTTATTATCATGTCATAGATGTTTTCGTACCAAACCGGTCCTGGTAACTCCTCCTATGGGAGACCTACCGGCAGCACGTATTACCCAAATCAAACCGTTCAGTATTGTTGGTGTTGATTTTGCTGGCCCTCTGTTAATAAAGGCTAACCACCTGCGAGGCTCTAAAACTCTTAAGGCCTATATTTAGTATATGTTTTTTTTGCCACTAAGGCAGCACATATTGAACTTGTTTTGGATTTGTCGGCAGACGCGTTTCTTGCCGCTTTGACGATTTATAGCACGCCGAGGACGCTGTTCTCAAATATTTAGTGATTGCGGTACTAATTTTGTTGGTGCCTATCGTCAGCTTATGAGTTATCTGCATAGTGCAGTAACCTCAGAAAAGATAAAGTGGTCGTTTAATCCACCTAGCGCCCCTCACTTCGGTGGCTTGTGGGAAAGCGGTGTTAAGTCGGTAAAGACACACCTAGCTCGCGTAATCGGCGAACAAAAACTTACCTTTGAGAAACTTTATACCAGTTCTTACTCAAATTGAATCTGTTCTAAATTCAAGTTCGGATCCAAATGACTTGCGTTGCCTAAAAGCAAGGTCATTTCCTAACTATAGCCTCTTTCTGCACCACCAGATGAGGACCATTCAACCAACGTTTACCATTAAATTGAGCAGGTGGAAACTCCTGCAAAAACTCCATCAAGATAAATTTTGGGCTCGCTGGAGCCATTGTAAACATACTCTGAATCAAAAGGTTAAATGGCACTCTAAGGTAGGGTCCGACAAGTTGAAAAGGACATTATTGTCCTCATCAAGGACACCAGCTTTCTCCACTTCAATGCAAGTTTGGTCGTATTATTAATACTTTTCCCGGTGCGGACGGTATTATACGTGTCGCTGAAGTCAAAACTGCACATGGCACATTAAAACGACCTTTGGTCAAACTAGAGCTACCGGTATTTTAATTTTATTTTATGTTTAGATGTATATACATTTCTTACATGTATAGTAGTATATTATTTTATAATATTTGCTTATTTACATATATATTTTTATTTTTGCATAGTTAGTGACGATTATTGGAGGTAGTGTACCACCCTATCTTTCGTTACCTGTTTTCTTAGCAAGGTCAAATCCATGTGATTTCCTTCACCCAACCTACTTCCTACTTTTCAAAATTTCTATGAATTTGGTGGGCGGTATGATACGTCATCATCGAACATTTATTCAATTGGTGACAATAAATACTATTAGTGCGGGTATCCTACAGTTTGATAAATAAAACATGCAAATTTTCAGTGAAAAGTGCGTGAAGACAGTTGTACTCGAACCGTTGAAGATATTAGTGGCACGAGAGCTTTTGACAACAGCGTACTCCACACGTGCGTGTTCTTGGTCCGCGAACCCTTTTGTGTGTGACTTTTATTGCCCACAGCGGCACAGGCTTTGTATTTTGACCAAGTAGTGGTTGTTTCTTTTACACACACACACACACACCACACACACACACACGTATTGCTACAACTATATGGTCCTTCCTATAATATCAATAATTAATTCACCTTATCATCCCAATCCATTCAGTGTATATATATAAATTGTGGAGATTGTTATACCTACCTATATTTAGGTAGAACTTGCAGACCTTTGAGGGTTAGAATAAAGAACATTTGAATAAAGCAGATAAATCAGCAATCGATCATTATCAATAATAAACACTTTCGATCCTAATTTACATTCAAGATTAATACATAATATTACCTCAAGAAACTTTAAGAGACTTGATTTTTAGAAAATCTTGAAATTGAAAGAAATAACTACACGCAATAACACTTGTTCTACATTCCAAATTTGGAGATGTACACTTTTAAAGCGTGAAATTCCCGATATTATTTTTAAAGTAGACTTGTTCATTTCCGTCATTTCGAACAGTTGCGTTTGCGCAAAAGATAGCATATGCGCAGGCGCGATAAATGCGCGGTTTGAACAGAACAGGAGATTATTAGCCAACGAGATGTCGAACGGTGACGTTTGTCTGTGTCTTTTTGTCTTTTTAGGATGTAAGTTTATCCTTATCTTGCCTTATCGTTCCTTACCTGGTTGTTCCTTCTGCCTACACGAACGAAGAGAAATAAAACGAAATTTACAATTTTAATCAACGAGGGCATGACGTAACCCACACCCAAACGAGATACCCGGAGATTAACATGGCCTCTGCGCAAGGATGACACGCAAAATCGTAAAGCGTTCCACATTTTAAGTGGCGTATCTTTTTAAGGTTTTGATAAGCGGACGGTCATTGTAAACCACGTACGTGCATACAATTTGACACGCAATTATGTCACAATATCATTGTTGTGCAATTATGTCAACGTGGGTAGTATCATGTTGCCAACTGTAGCAGTGGCGCTAAACGCGGCGACAGGGTTATAACAGTGACGCCTAAACGTGTGTTGAAAATTTGTCTTCATTTCTAATTTATCTTATAAGATGTTAGTGTTGAATATCTTTGTAGAAATTAAGTTCTTTCACTCAAATATTTATATATAAAAAAAAGAAATTTTTTAAATTTTTAATGTCTTGTGTAGAAAAAATACAATCTGGCAACATTGCATTTAGCAATTTTTATCTTATGTTGCCGTCATTGAATGCAATTCAAATGTCAAGTTGAGACTCAACTGTGTTTGAACAGTGATTGTTTACCTCTTATATGTTACTTCTAACTTAATTAATTGGCATTTTTCTTTTATAAAAACAGTGTATTTATATTTTAATTCTCTCAAATAATTACCTAACCTAATTTAAGATGAAAGTAAAGTATATACATTTCATGTGTTTAAATATCTTAACCTCACTTGTACGTGGAAACATGTGCTTTGGATTAAATAATTCTTTCTGTGAGTATTCTTAGCCATAAATAAAACTTTTATTTACTATTCAGTATGATTAAAAAGAAAAAAATCCTTTAAAATGACACTAAATCAATAATAATTAAAAAATAATTTAAATTTTAGTTTATTGAAACCTGTTTTAGTTTAATTTTACTTAAATATTACATTATCTTAGTTCGCCGTGATTTTAAAATGGTCCTTACAATCATTAGATAATTAACTATAGCTTACGAATTTTTCTTAAAAAAAAGTTTTTAAATAAGGTGTAACGTATTCAACTGAAATCTTACCTTAGTATATCTAGACCTTCTAAAACACTATAGTAAACTTGATTTCAGAGATTAAACACTACATTACCGTTAATACACTTGAAAGTAATCAATTAAAACTTCACTGATTATCATGTTTTATTTAACAGAATTAACATATATTATATATAAATTGTAAAACATATAATGTGGAATTATCAATTGTAGTGAATAGTAATTTATTCATCAACATATATATTGCTGTGATATACTCCTGTGAATGCAGAACTGGGTCCTTTCAACAAAAATTCATTACCACACCGATTGGGCGTCATAAACTGCTGTGATCCTCTTTCGCCTCGGCTGCTCACCTAATTTTATAAACCTCCATTCATTCATAAAAAAAACAAACACATTCCTACCACAAACATCAACGTTAACTCTATTTACATCAATATTCAATACATTAAAATTTCAAATTAAATTTCAGCATAAATTCAGTTTAAAAGAATTTCAAGATTACATTTATTATCATTTAAATGTGCATCCTGAATTAAAGTCCTTGTTGGATGCCTACTAATTAATATAACAATATATGCAGACCGGAGTCTGAGTATAAAGGAGCATCTACCACCCTTTACGTTAATTAACCAGGTTCGTCTAATTGAGCTCAAAGACATACCCAAATTTTCATCATAATCCCAGAACATCAATACTAAATACCCCTTTCTACTTAAACAAGCAAATTTCACGTTAAAATTAAAATTTTATGTTTAGTACAATTTCACTAATGTCCATTTAAAGAAATCAATTATAAAGTTATTCAACACACACAAAAATATCAAAGTTACAAACAAAATAGTATAAATTACCTGAAGGTTACTGCACTCGTAGCTTCAATGTACATCTTCCCTTTTTTTTCCCTTCCAACTTTATTTTAATTCTATTCCTAAACCTTTTCAAATTTTCTCCCAATTTATTTAAAGTTTTTTTCTTTTAAACCACTTTATTCTACCCTTTTTTTAATAACCTTTTAACCTTTTTCATTAAAGAAAATTTAAAAAATTAACTTCTTTCCCTTTGAAACCCTCCAAGGTTTTCTTTTCTTTAAATTTTAATAATTTCATTCCCTAAATTTTTTCCCCTTTATTAATCCTAAATAACTTTAAAAACCCTATTTTTCACCAAATAAAAAACTTTAAATTATTTTTCAAACCTTAAAATATTGTTTCTTCTTTCAAGTCCCACAAGGGCTTGTTTTTTCATTTATTGGTTTCCCTTTCTGCCGACCCAAAACGGAAATTTAAAATTTCGATTTTTCCCTTCCGGAAATCCGGTCCTTTTAGAATTTTGGTTAATGGAAATCCAGCCAGGACGAAAATTCCAAATCTAATTTAAATTTTAAAACAAAACTTGCCTAACCTCTAAAATTTGTCCTATTTTAACCAATTGGAATTGAGTTTTTCCGTTTTAATTTTCCGGTCTTTAATTAATTCTGCCTTCAACCTGTTCCCGATATTCTTTTTACCCATTAATTTCGCCATGTTTTGGGTTAAATTAACCCCTATCCCCTTCCCGGAATTTAACCCGGTTTTGATTCTTTTAACCTTAATTATCCTTTACCTCTTTTAAACTACCATTTAAAATAATAAACCCGGTTTATTTTCTGGATTATAACCTGGCCCTTTTATGGCATTAAATTTAATTTTAAAACCCTTAAATTACCTTCCTTTCCATTTTTACAAAACCCTTAAATTTAATTATTAAGTAACACCTTTGTTTAAACCTTCAAATAGGGTTAAATTAAAAAATTTTCACGTTAAATTTCCTTTTTCTTTCCTGGAAAAAACATTTAACTAAGCAAACTTCTTTCTTTTGGATATAAAACGCTTTAAGGATTTAAATTCTTATTTTACAAACCTTAATTAAATTTTTGCTTGACGGTTTTAATTAAACCGTTTTATCAATAATACTTTACATTATTTAAAAATTTTAAATTAATTAATTTTTGGCAAAATAAATTTTCCTTATTTTGGTCAAATTCCCCTTTTTGAAAAATTAAAGGGATTTCAAAAAAATTTACAAAAAAATTCCTATTTCTTCCCTTTCTAAAACCTTCCTCTTTTTCCCCTATTTCCCTTCCTAATCCCTACCTATTCCTAACTTTCCACCTTTTCCTTCTGAAATTACCAATTCCCTCTTGTCCTTAACCTATTCATTCCTTATCCTTCTATTCCAACTTTTAAACTAATTTCCTAACTTTATTCTCCTCCTTTCCCAATTCCTTCCTTTCCTTAACTTTATTCCCCTCCCTAACTTATTGTTCTATTTAAACCTAACTTTTTTCTTTCTTTCCTTTATTCCCATCCTCCACTAATTACTCCCTTTTACCTTCCAAGTTTATTTCTAAAACATTTTCTCTTTTTCCCACTATTTGTTCTTATCTAACTGTTTCCCTTATTCTACCTTTGGTTCTTAAATTATTTAAATTAATTTTCGGCCTCCAAGTTTTCTTCTTTCCATCCTAATACTTTTATCCCTATTCTCCCCTTCCTAAAATTTCCTTAAACTTCCCTTATTAATCTCCTACCTTCTTTCTTTCCCTATTATTCCTTTAAAATTTGTTTTCCAAAGTCCCTAACGTTGTTTCTATTTTGTTTTCCTTTCCCACAAAAAGTACCAAATTTCCGATTTTTCCCTTTAAAAACCTTTATTCGAATTCTTTGTTGTTGGTCAAATAAATTTCCAAACTAATTTTTAAACCTTATTAATTAAAAAATTTTGGTGGGGAAATTTACCCTTGTTAATTTCCGGCCATTTAAAATTCTGTTTGGTCCCAATGTTTACCCCACCTGAGGAAAACTTGGGAATTAATCCCCTTAAATTTTGACTGTTTATTTAATTACTACTTAAACTTCCCGTTCACCCTGGCCTAACTGCCCTTCCATGGCCTACCCATCCTTTTTAATTAACCTTCCTTTCCTTCACAAAAACCCTAACTTCATTTAAAGTCCCACCTTGTCGAAACCTGGTAAATTACAAACTCCTTTTTTAAACCCCTATTTTCCAACCCCCATTTTACTAAGAAACTTTTTTAAATTTGGAAACTTCTTTAAATTCGCTTTATCTAATTTTCCAAACCTTATTTCCCTAATTTCCTGGAAATTCCTTCCATTTAAATTTCCCTTATTCAATTCTTCACTTATTCCTCTTTCTAAATTTAATTCAAACTTTTTCCTTGTTTCCCCATTCCTCCTCAATTTGAAAATTCACGTAGTTCTTCCATTTTCCGTTATTTTTTCAAAAATCCTTATCGTTTCCACTTCCTTTCCCACCTCCTTGCCTCCTTTCCACTCTTTTCTTTTGCATCCGTTTCCTTAACATTCACACCCTCTCAAATACTTCCTTAAATTTATCAACAAGGCTCTCTTTCCCAATTCGCCAGTTTCCGGAATAAATTCCCCTTTTATTTGGTCCCTCCTTTTGGGTCCCAAATTGTTGTTGTTTTCCCTGTTATTAAATCGTCCCTCACGTTGGGCGCCTTTGCGTATTCCAAAAATTTCCGGGTCCCTTTTCTGTAGGCCCTGTTGGATGCCCCGAAGTGCTGTAAATCCCTTAATTAATTTTCTGTGTTGGGTTCCATTGCTTTCTTCTTATTTTAAAAACAAACCCCTTCCTAAACCCAAACTTCCGTTTAACTCTTTTCTTTCTTTCACCCAATACTTTAAAAATTTTTTCAAAATTAAATTTTGGCCATAAATTTCCAGTTCCGAAATTTTTTAAAAACCTTTATTATTCATTTAAATTGTTCCTAAATTAAATTTCCCCTTGTTTCCTTACCTAATTAATAAAAATTTTGGAACCCGGATCGATAAAAAGGGGCCAATTACCCCCTTTAGAAAACCGGGTTCCCGTTAAATTTGAAGTTTAAAACTACCCAAATTTTCCTTCTAACCCGAACTAATCCCTAAATACCCTTTCACTTCAAGCAAATTTCCCTTAACAAAAATTTTATTGGTTTAAAGTCCCAATTTCCTTAAGCCTTTAAATAAATCAATTTTTAAATAATTTTCAACCCCCACAAAAATATTTAAATTCAAACCTTTTAGTTTAATTACCTAAGGGTTAACTCCAACTCCGTAGCTTCAATTTTCATTCGTTCCCTTTGTTTTCACTCATTCCAACTTTAATATTTCGTTTCCTTGATTCCCCGTTTTCAAATTTTCTCCATTCCCATTTTTATTTTTAAAAGTTGTTTCCAACCTTTTCCAAACCCTCTTTCTTGTATTTAATCCTACCCTTTTTTTTATCCAACACAGAAACCTTTTCTTAAACCCCCGGAAAAAATAACAAAAAATTTCCATACTTTTTCCCAAATATCGGCCAAAAACTGCCTACAATTTGGGGAAATTTGCTTGTAAAAATTTTCCTAATTGGTACAATTGGATAACTTAAATTTTTATTACCTTTTTCTTTAAGTGGCACTAAAAAAAAACCAATTTACCACAAAAGAACAAACTTTTTAATCAAAAAATACAAAAATTTAAAATTAAATTTTATAAACTAAAAATTTTCAAATTTTTAACATTTTCTTGAATTAAAGTCCGGGATGCCAAATTTTTAAATATTCAACCGGGTTATAAAAAGTTACCCCTTTCTTTTCCGGTTCGAATTCCTCAAAACCCCAAATTTTAAAAATTTCCGCATTCTCTTCCCTTTCCCAAGCCCCTTTTTTTTAGGAATTTTCACTAATTCCATTTAAATTCAAAAAATTTTCAACCACCAAAATTCAAATTAAACAAAATTAAATTTTAATTACGAAATCGTTGTTTCTTACCTCCTTTGAATAAATTTGGGTTATTTTAACCAATTTGACCCTCAACGTTTTAAAATTTCCCACCCTTTTATTTAAAGTTGTTTCGGGCTTTCCAATTATCTGTTTATCTAACCCTTGTTTTGTGGTCCAAATTTATAACCTTTTAATCATTAACACCCCAAAATTGGAAATTATCTTTTTAAATAACCCCAAACGCCCTTGGTGAATTATTTGCCCGGTTTTTCCAAGGAATTCTTTTTAACCTTTAATTAATTGCAAAATTTACGGCAGAAAGAACCTTTTTAAACCTAACGAGGGCAAACTTTAAATTAATTTTTCAAACTTTATTTTCTTTTAATAATCCGGATTTTCAAGACTTTTTATTTATTATTAAAATTGGTTTTAATTAAAACCAATTTAAAAATTTGCTTCTTCCTTTCCCATTTTTAGCCCGGGTCTTTTAAATTTTAATTATTATTTTAAACTTTGTTTTACCGGACCAAAATTGGGGTTAATTAATTAAATTTTTAACGAAATTTCCTTTGTTTCTTTCCTCGGAATTTAATTTTAAAATTGTGACCTTTTAAATACGCCTTTTATATAAAGGCCGGTCTTGTCATATTTTTCTCTTTAATTTTTATGGGAAAGAATTTAAATTTTTATCCTTCACGGTTTTAAATAAACCGTATTACCTTTAATATTAAACCACGGTTTTAAAATTTTTTTAACCATTAATTTTCTCCCTTTAAAATGAGTTTTTCCCCATTTAAACAAATAAATTCCCAACTTTATTTTTGGAATTAAATTAAAGCTTTTAGCAAAAAAAAAATTAACCCAAAAAATTGACTTCTTCCCTTTCATTTTTACCAATTAACCAAAAAAATATTTAATTATTATTTTACCTTTTTTAATCCTTACCTTAAAATTTTAATTAAATAAATTTTCCCTAATTTCCATTTGTTTCTTTCCTAAATAAATTCCATTACCTAACCTTTTAAACTTTTCTTTTATATAAACTTTTACTTATTTAAATCCTTATTTTACCTAAACCTAATTTAAATTTATTTAACTTCCACTTTTAATAAATTATCTAATAAACTTAACCTATTTAAATTTTTTTAATTTATTTTTTCTCCCTTCCTAAATATTTTAATTTTCCCCTATTTAATCCAAATAACCCACTTTATTTTCTATAAACATTTAACCTTTTAAAAAAAATTCCTATCCTTTTCCCTTATCTATCTAAATTACCTACTTTATCCTTTTCCAAAAAATTATTTAAACCTAATCCTTTTACCCTAATCCTTTCCTTCTCACCAATTCCTAAATTACCTCTTCATCCCTACTTCCCCTTCCTATATCATCCTTAACCATCCCTATTTCTAACTTTAACAATTTAAACTTTATTCATCCCCTAATTATTCCTACCTTTTAAATTTTTCCTTCTTCTCCCTAACTTTTGTTTTCTTCCATTTATTTTTTTCCCTTTTTCTCCACCAAACCAAACAATTACTCCCTTTTAAATTATCCATTTTTTTCTAAAAACCTTATTTACCTTTTAAAATTCTTTTGTTTAATAATTTCACCCTAATTCCTTTTTCTTAATTTATTTAAAACAAACTTCCCTTAACCCTCCAAAATTTTCCTTTACCAATTAATTCTTTTCCCTTATTTTTTCTTTCATCTTTAAATTAATTTCTCCTTCAAAACCTTTCTCCCATTATCCTGCTCTTTACCCCACTTTTCTCATTTTTTTGTTTAAACTTAACCTTTTTTCCTTATCCTCTGGACATCTTATCGTGTTGATCTGTTTACCTTCATCATCCTCTACCTCTACTACATTAATACTAAACCCCGTGTCATCCTCTGTGACTTCATAACTGCCCTTCCATGGCACTACCTTATCCTTAATCCTTATTACCTTCCTTTCCATATCTATCAAAACCCTAACTTCATCATACAGTCAACACCTAAAATGCTCTGAAACTTCAGTCCAGGTACAATTACAAACTCCTGTTCACAGCTTAAACCTCCTATATCTATCCTAAGCACCACAACACTATTTACTAAGCAAACTTCTTTTATTTGGAGCTACTAAATGGCTACGCTTTATAGGCATAATTCTATCACAAACCTTATCCCTAATTTTGCTGACGAATTCCTCCGATATTAAACTCGCCTCTGCCCCTGTATCAAGTAATACTTCTACATTATTCTCAAAAATTTCTAAATTAATAATTGGCAAACATAAATTTTCCTTAGTTTCTGGCTCTACTTCCTCCTCAATTTTGAAAAATTCACGTGGATGTTCATATACATTTACACTGAAATCTAGTGGTCTGTCGCGTTCTAAAAATCCTGTCCAGGTCTGTTTTCCCTACTTGGTCCTGGTCTAGCCATCACCTCAGCGTATGTCCTAGGCGTTTCCACTCGTTCCGTGTCTGTATTAGCAGTCCCGCTCATGTCTGGTGAACTATTCATTCTGGTAGGTCCCGGTCTCGGTGCAGGTCCCTTCCTAAACTATTACTCCTAACTATGGTCGTCTCTGTTCCCAATTCTGTCGCTGGTATCCGTAACTATTCCCCGTCTAGCGTAGTTGTCCCGTCTATTGTCAAACCTAACTGTGTTGATCTGTCTTTCCCTGTTATCCCGAGGTCGTCCACTACTTACGTCGTCGTACCTCTGCAAGTATTCTAGAAACATTTCTCTGTCCACTATGTTCTGTAGTGCTACGTGTTGTCTTATGTCTACCTCGAAGTGTCGTGATAAATACTTAATAATTTGTCGGTCCGTCAGTGGTGGGTTCAGTTGCTTTGCTATGCTATACTTGCGTATAGCATATTGCTCCTACTTCCTGAAAATTCTCCTTAAATTTCCCTGTGATTAAGTCGTCTCGTACCTGGTCTTGTCTGTGGTCACTCCAGTAGTGCTTTAAAAATTTGTTTTCAAAGTCCTGATACGTGTCTATGTCCTGTCCTACTAAATTGTACCACGCTTCCGCATTGTCCTTTAATAAAGCCTTTATCGTATTCAGTTTAGTCTGTTCGTCAAATAAATTTCCCACTAGATTTCTTACGCTATTAATAAAAATTTGTGGATTTACCCTGTTATCGCCATAAAACTTCATGTGTTGGTCCAATGATACTCCACCTGTAGAAAATCTGGGACCATCCCCCGTTAAATTTGACATGTTGTATTTAATACTACTAACTTCGCGTTCTACCCTGCCTAACTGATCCCTACATGAGTCCGTCACTTCAGTCATTTTTACATTAATCTCTTCTTCACAGAAAATGCGTACTTCGGACCTTTAAATGTCCCATTTCCTGTCGAAGACCTGTAATATCACGCTCATTTTTTCAACCCTATTTTCAACTTCCCCATCTTTACGGTAAGACTATTTTTAAATTCTGAAACTTCTTACTTAGGGTTTCCCTAACTCCTGTTAATTGTCTTATTCATTCGGTCAAATTTCTTATTCTTCCTTTCATCCTCTCTAACATTCTCAATATCATCTCGTTTCCTTGATCCCCGATTCCGTCCTCGACTGATCTCTACCCTCCAGCTTCTTCCATTTTCGTATTTTTTCACACAATGCACTATCGTCACTTCCAATTTCCACTCCTTGACTCCTTAACCACTCTTTTCTCTGCATACGTTCTAATCACTCACACACACTCTCAAAATACTCTTAAATTTATACACACACACACAGAAACTCTCTCTCTCAGATCGCCAGTTTCCTGGAATAAAATCACAAAAATTTTATTTGGAACTCGAGCCTCACTTTTGGGTCGCCAAATCCGTCAAAAGCTTTTGTGTGTGAACGTTTATTGCCCACAGCGGCACAGGCTTTAAGGTATTTATACCCTTTATTCAGTAGTTTGGTGTAGTTGTTTTTAGTTATTACATAACCGCTCCACCGCCAATCGGTATTGCTACAAAAAAGCAATTGGTCCTTCTCTGTAATTAGCATATTTATATCACCTCATTCACCCCCCCAATAATCCATTGGTCCTTAATACGATCCGAATTCACCAGTCCTATGGTATACGCATGTCCTAAATTAAATATCATTTTGCACACCAGCGAGCTTTTAAGTAATTATTTTAGCTTTAAATTTGTGTTCAAGCTCCATATTTAGCGGGTTAAAATATGTACAATATTAGCTACATACTTTCGTTAGACTAAATTAAGTGATTTCGCCGTAATTAAAACCAGCAAGCGTTTTAATTACAAACAAATCCTTAATATAAAATTTGCTATTTTGCATTAAAAGCCATTGCGCGCTTTAGTTTTTCAACAACCCTTTCAGTCGGTTTACAACGTAAAATATTTAATACATTTGCAAAGGGTAATAATGTTGTAAAGCTGAACGCTTCTTGCAAACACGTTAAGCCATCTTTCGGCAAATATGTTGCCCATGTTTAAACGTTCCTGTGAGCTTTGATGTAAAGGCCGCCTTTGAACTGTAAAAATTTTCCCTTTTATTTTCCCATTGCAGGCTAATAGTCATAAAACGGGATTTATTGGGTTTATACGCTATCTTACCTTTTCGTGCCTTGAACAACCATAATATTTTAATATTTTTAGGTACATTTGAGCTTTACCGTTTTAAAGCATTTTTATAGTGTAAACTTTCAGAATAGCTTTCAGAATGGCTCCCAAGAAAATACAGGTAGCGAGCTGAATTCCTTAAAACACGCGTTATAGAAATGTGGGAACTTAGTAACGCTATACAAAAGTGACCCAACTTTAAAAACGTTGTTCCTTATTCAAACAAGGGAGTAAATGACCTTTACCCAAAATTTAATAAATTTTAGTTGTGTCTTAGCCTACTGTGACGAGGCAGAATTCATTAAATTACAACGCTTTACGGAAGGAAGTGGATTCCGCTTATTATTGCATACTGCTGCATCTCGAAACGATGCAAGAAATGGGGCACCACAAATCATTGGAAAATGCCCATGCAGCCGGGATCAAAATTGTTACCGTTAAAGCTCCCACTTTTAATAATGAGGTAACTGAATTTTCACATTTTATCGATTTATTTGACAGTCTGGTTTATAATAAGCGTCGCTGTCCAATATCGAAAAGCTAAATTACCTTATCAATTGCTGTGGGGGAGTCTTTGAAAATTATTAAATCGGTACCCATTTCGGGGATAATTTTATTATTTCCTATAAGCCTTGCGTGAGCGATTTAGCAATCCGCGTTTATTGGCAACTTTGCATTGGAAAGCTATGAAAGACTTTCCACCTTTAAAATCAGAAAACCCTAAGAAACTTAGGGCACTTATTGATTGTTTTCAGAGAACCTTGCTGTTCTAACTAACTTAAAGTTTCCCACTGAACATTGGAACTTTATTCTGGTCGATTTTCTTTTAGAAAAACTCGATCCTTCACTAGAAAACGCTTTAACTCAATCGGATCCGAAGCAAATACCCAATTTCGATAATTTGAGATATTTTTAACTCAACAATGTGCAGCGTTGAAACCTTTTCTTCAACCGCACCTGTTTCTTATTGACGACTGTCCATACATCTCACACATCAGTGCATAAGAAATCCTCAGCGTTTAAATTTAAACCAAGAGTTTCTTCTAACGTAGTTTCACTGGATACACCAAGTAGCTCCAGTGACTCAAAGAATTCATTTTCGCACCATTGTCCTTCTTGCAAAGGCAATCACTTAATTTAAGATGTAAATCGTTTCTAAAGAAAACTCCGACAGAACGTTTCGACATTGTCAAACGCTTACGCCTTTGTTTAAATTGTTTACGAACAGACCATGCGTCCATGCAATGCAAATCTTATAATTCCTTGTCGAACTTGCGCCAAGCCGCATCATACCTTGCTACATTTTGAAGCGAACCTGCTTCTAGCCGTTCAGCGAACCGACCGCTACAACCTATGCATAAAAATGCCAATAGGACGCAGTCAGCCTTTCCTATTCCGGCAAATGTTTTGTCTTCACAGACGAATTTAAATTTGGGGTTACTGTCTTACCCTCCACTGCTGTTGTGGAAGTTCAAGACCGGTAGATACAAACCGATCAGGGTACTCTTAGACCCTGGCTCTCAAGCTAGCTTTATTCGAGACGATTGCGTGAGCAAACTTTGGCTTCCACGCATACGTTCTCAAGTTCCGATTTATGGACTTGGGCAGACAACTTCAGCAGTCAATAGGTGCCGTCAGCTGCACCATTCGCTCTATGTTAGACTCTGAAAAATCTCTAGAAGTCACAACTTTTGTGCTTTCGTCAATATCTGGCAAATTACCCAGCGTTGAAGTTCCTAATAATTGGGAACACTTATGCGGCCTGCACTTTGCAGACCCGACCTGGAACTCTCCAGGAACTATTGACATGCTCCTTGGAGCAGATGTTTATCCGTTCATCATCAATGGCGGTGTTATACATGGCAAATTTCTTCAGCCTGCCGCCATAAATACAATTTTGGTTGGACTATTATTGGTCCCACAAAAAGCTTGCAGTCTGATACTGTCCAAGCATTTTTACTTTGTAGAAGATCCTATCGACCAGACCCTAAGGCGGTTTTGGGAGATAGAAGAGTTGCCATCCAAGCCTTATACTTCTCCAGAAGAAGAAAAGGCAGATTTGATTTTTCACGTTTTCTCGTGACCCTAGCGGTCGTTTTATTGTTGCGTTACCGTTCAACGATAGTTTGCCCTTTTTGATAAGTCCTTTGAATGGCTAAAAACGACTATTTTCTTTGGAGCGCAAATTGCATGCTCAACCGGAGCTACGCGCCCAATACAACAATTTCATGCAGGACTATCTTGATGCGGGTCATATGGCATTACTCGATTCTCCGCCCGTTGGGAACGATAATTATTTTTACCCCATCACCCTGTGTTTAGAGAAAGGTCATACTTCTAAAATTCGTGTGGTTTTGACGCCTCTGCAAAGGCTAAAACAACGTGTCATAATGACACTCAATTGGCTGGACCTAGTCTCCAAAAGACATTTCGTCAATCTTACTTAAATTTCGCCTCATCGTTTCGTTTTTACCTTGTGATGTTCGCCAAATGTATCGACAAATTTTGGTTACCGAAAACATCGAAAGTTTCAATTAATTGTTTGGCGGTTCTCCGCAGAAGAACCCATTCAGACTTATCAGCTTAATACAGTGACCTATGGTATTAAATCATCGCCTTACCTAGCATTAAAACCCTTCAGCAATTAGCCATTGACGAAGGCAAAGGTTTCCGTTAGCCGCTGAGGCTATACGGTCAAATCTATATATTTGAGATTTTGTCGCCGGTGGAGATTCTATACAATCGGCCCCGAAATTAAAGATCAACTTATTCCGACTTTTCATTTGGCTGGGTTTGAACTTCGAAAATGGAGTTCTAATTCAGCTTCTATTTTGGAAAGGCATTTCCGTCAGATTTTTGCCAATATACTTCTCTCGATTTCGATTCTGACGAATCAATAAAAATATTAGGTTTTCAATGGTCACCTCAGAAGATATTTTCTTATTTCGGGTTAAACCATTAAACCCAATATGTACAAAGCGCAACATACTTTCGCAAGTTGCCAGAATATATGATCCATTAGGGTTTTTAGCCCCACTAACACTTTTTGCAAAACGCCTAATCCAGCATCTGTGGATGTTAGGTTTAAATTGGGATGACATCCCACCAGCAGACATTTCGTCTCAATGGCAGCAATACCAAGAAAATTGCCGTTATTATCGTCATTAAAGTTACCACGTTGTTTACCCCTTCGGATCCTTTTACTTGTCATTTGCATGGGTTTTGCGATGCTAGCGAGGTAGGGTATGCAGCGGTAATTATTTTCAGTTCATAAATCAAACTACTGGAAGAAATAACTGTACAATTTGTAACCGCTAAAACAAAATAGCTCCAATTAAGCGCATTTCCAATTCCACGTTTGGAATTATGTCCCGCCGTTTTATTAACCGATTTACTTTCTTTTACCATTCGGTCTTATCAAGGCTTGATTGAATCTCCGAGTTTCAGCGTGGGTGATTCTACGGTCGCTCTCACTTGGATACGTTCTCCACCTTTTCGTTGGAAAACTTTTGTGGCAAACCGTGTTACCACATTCAAGAAATCATTGCACCTAGCCGATGGTTTTATATTAAATCTTTGCATAATCCGGCTGATCCTGCATCTCGGGGATTAATGCCAAGCGCGGTTATTTCATTTTTGCTATGGTGGGCGGGGCCTGAATGGCTTCACTACCCTAGTGACTCGTGGCCGCCTCAACCAACATTGTCAACCTCAATTGCTGAGGTAACTACGGAAAGAAGATCCTAACATTTGTCGCTCAAACAGATCCAAACGTCATTGACATTTTACTAAGTCGCTTTTCATCGTTATTAAAATTCCAAGGCATCGTGGCTTACATTTATAGATTTTCTAAACCCATGGTTCAACGTCATACGGGTCCCTTAACAGACATTGAATTACACAATGCTCTCATGATTATCGTTCGGCATGTACAAAATGTTACATTTTCAAAGGAAATAGCTTCGATCAAGGCAAACCGTAAATTACCTAAAAGCTTTGCGAAAACTTTCTCCATTTGTTGATCCACAAAATATCTTAAGAGTAAGGTTGGGCGCTTGACACATTCTTCGCTTTCCTATTTCGAAAAGTTTTCCTGCGTTATTGCCTCAGCGGCACCGATTAACCGAACTTATCATTCGGTCAACTCATGAAAGGTATTGCCATCCCGGTGTTAATACCACAGGTATCTTATCCAACAGAATTTCTGGATCCTTTCTATTAAAAATTCAATTAGAAATTATTTATTATCATGTCATAGATGTTTTCGTACCAAACCGGTCCTGGTAACTCCTCCTATGGGAGACCTACCGGCAGCACGTATTACCCAAATCAAAACCTTCAATTGGGGTTTGATTTTGCTGGCCCTTTTTAATTTAAAGGTTAACCACCTGGAAGGTTAAAATTTTTAAAGGCCTTATTTTTAATATATTTTTTTTTGCCATAAGGGAATATTGCTTGTTTTGGATTTTTCGGGAACCGTTTTCCTTGCCGGCTTTAGATTTTTTCCACCCAACCTTTTCCTTTCAAAATTTATGAATTTTGGGCGGGGTACTAAATTTTTGTTGGTGCCTATCGTCACCTTAAGTTTTCTGCATTTTATAACCCGAAAAGTAAAGTGGCTTTAAAATACCAGCGCCCTTCAACCCTTCGGGGTTGTGGGAAACTTTTAAAGCGGAAAGACACCCAACTCGGTTTAATTGGCCGCAAAAACTTTTTAACCTTTTTGAAGGGAAAAATTTTATACCATTTTATTCAAATTTTGAATTGTTTTAAATTCAAAGTTCCACCCCAAATGGATTGCTTCCAAAAAGCAAGGTCCTTTCCTTAATTAGCCTTTTTTCTTCACCCCCAATAACCAATTCAAAATTTACCAATTAAATTGAGCAATAAATTTGGCAAAATCCAAATCGGATAAAGGGCTTTAAGCCATTGTAAACATATCTAATCAAAGGTTAAATGGCAATTTTAAGGTTGGGCCGCAAGTTGGAAAAGGAAAACATTATTGTTCCTCTCGGGGAACCAAGCTTTTCTCCACTTTCAAATTTAAATTTGGCCTAATTATTAATCTTTTTCCCGGTCCGGAGGTATTAAAGGTGTCGTGGTAAAATTTGCCTGGCCATTAAAAACGAAATTTTAAACTAAGGCTTTACCGGTATTTAAATTTTTTTTATGTTTAGATTATTATAAATTTTTAATTATGTATTTTATTATTTTTAAATATTTGCATTTCATAAAATAATTTTTATTTTGCAAATTTGCTTAAATTGGAATTATGTACCATATTTCGACCTTTTTCTTAGAAGGCAAATAATGTGAATTTCCTTACCCAATAAATTCCAAATTTTCAAAAAAATTTCTTATTGAAAATTTGGTTGGGCCCTAATACCGAATAATGAAATTTAAATTCCAATTGGTTTGGAAATTAAATACCCTATTTAACCGGGATCCTTTAAAGTTTGTTTAAATTAAAAATTGCAAATTTTCCCAATTGAAAAGTGGTGGCTTTCCTCAACCAAAAAAACCCACAACCCAAACAACACGACCCACACTCTTTTTGGTCCGGAAAACCCTTTTGTTTAATTTTAATTCCCAAAGCGGAAACCTTTTTTATTTTTAAAAATTAATTTTTGTTTCTTTTTAACACACAAAACCCAACACAAAAAACGTTTATTTGCTTAAAAATAGGTTTTTATAATTATCAAAAAAAATTTCACCCTTATAATAATCCAAATTATTTAATTAATAAAGTGGGATTTTAACCTAAACCAATTTAGGTAAAGAAAACTTCAGAACCTTTGGGTTTAAATAAAAACAATTTGAAAATTAAAAGCGTAAATCAGAAAATGAAATCATTAATCAATTAATTAAACAATTTCGATCCTAATTTAAAAAGATTTAAAACAAATATTTAAACCCAAAAAATTTTAAAGAGACTTGATTTTTAAGAAAAATCTTAAATTTGAAAAAATCCTAAGGAAAAACGTTCCAAACCAAATTTGGAAATTCCTTTTAAAACTAAAATTCCCGTATTAAATTTTAAATAAAACCGTTCAATTTCCGTAATTTCAACAGTTCGTTTGGGAAAAGAAATAAACATAAAGCCCAAGGGCCAAAAAATGGGGTTTAACAGAACAAAGTTAATTAAACCAAGAATTTAAAGGTGGCGTTTGCTTTTTTTGGGTTTTTTAAGGGATTTAAGTTTAAATCCTTATCCTTCCTTAAGTTTTACCGGTTGTTTTTGTTAACAAGAAGAGGAAAATAAAAAAATTTTAAATTTTAAATAAAAGAAGGGCTTGACCGGTAAAACCCAAAGAAAATTACCCGGAAAATTTAACTTGGGCCTCTGGAAGGAATTGGAAACCAAAAAACTAAAGGTTCCAAACAATTTTAAGTTAAATCTTTTAAAATTTTAAAGGGACGGAAATTTAAAATAAACTGAACAATTTACACGTTATGAAAAAGTTGGCAATTATTCAACGGGGTAGAAGTTGGGCCAACTGTAGGGCGGTGGCCGCTAAAACGCCGGCACAGGGTTAAACATCGCCTAAAACTTTTTTAAAAATTTGCTTTCATTTCTTAATTTTCTTTTAAGTTTTTTGAATATTTTTAAAAATTAATTTTTTCAACCAAAATTTATTTTAATAAAAAAAAAAGGAAAATTTTTTAAAAATTTTTAATGTTTTGTTTAAAAAAAATTTCAATTTGGAAAAATTAATTTAAAATTTTTAATCTTAATTTTATTAATGCAATTCAAAAGTTAAGTTTGAAGAAAATCAACTTTTTTTAACAAAATGATTGTTTTATCTTAAATAATGTTTTAAATTTAAACTTTTAATTAATTTGGCATTTTTTTTTAAAAAACAGGTAAATTTAAAATTTTTAAAATTTTCAAAAATAATTACCAACCTTAATTTAAATAAATAAATATATAATTTATTTTTAAATATTCTTAACCCACTTGGGTACCCGTTTGGAAACGTGCCCTTTGGATTAAAAATTCTTTCCTTAAAAGTATTCTTACCTTAAATTTTAAAACTTTTTTTTAACCCTTTCCCAGTAATTTATTAAAAAAAAAAAACCAAAAGAACTTAAATCAATTTAATAAATTAAAAAAAAATTTAAATTTTAAATTTATTAAATTTTTAGTTTAAAATTTTAAATTAAATTTAATTATCTTTAAATTGCCCTGAATTTTAAAAGGTCCTTTTAAATCCATTAATTAATTAACTATAGCAGAATTTTCTTAAAAAAAATTTTTAAATTAAAGGTTGTCTAATTAACTAAAACTTACCCTTTTATATAATCCAGAACCTTCTAAAACCCTTTTATTAAACGAAATTTCAAATTAAAATTAAAATTTTAGTTAGTACAATTTCACTAATGTCCATTTAAAGAAATCAATTATAAAGTTATTCAACACACACAAAATATCAAAGTTAAAACAAAATAGTTAATTTACCTGAAGGTTACTGCACTCGTAGCTTCAATGTACTCGTCCCTTTTGTTAATCACCCATTCCACTGGATTATATTTACGGCTTCTGATTCTCAACGCTTTTCAAATTTTCTCCATCACCATTATTTAAAGTTGTTTCGGGCCTTTCCGAACTCATCTGTTATATCTGACCCTTGTTTTGTGGATCCAGACACATTTATGAACCATTTAATTATTAACCCCCGAAAATAGAAAGAAATTCATACTTCTTTCCCAATATACGCCAAAACTGCCTACTTTTGGTGTATTCATTTGTCGTTGTAAATTTTACTAATTGGTACAGTGATACTAAATTTTATTACCTTGTATTAAATGCACTCAAGTACATTCATGTTAGCAAGTAAATAACCTGTTTTAAATCACCAAAATATACGAGCAAACTTTAAATTATTCTATCAAACTAAAATGCACTGTTTAACTTTGAATCAAGTCGCGGATGTAAGAGAGCTTGTTCATATTCACCGGTATATATAGGTTAGCCCGTCTGTCGGTGGTCCCAAAAGGACAATTCTAAAGAATTTCCTTCTTGTTCCCATTCCGTGCTCGCGGTTTTTACAAATTTTGTACTCGCCCCAGTTAAATCTCAGAAATTTCAACACGGCAGCAAGTCTGGAAATAACTAATTGACTTTTATACAGAAATCGTTGTTTCTACCTCTGATATTTGCATCCTATTTTCAACCAATTGTGACCCTCGTGACGTTGCTTAAATCACGCCTTTTACTATATGTGTCTGGTTTGGCATTTTCTTCCTTCTAACCTGTTCTTATTGTGCAAATTGATATTCTTTATTATCGATTATTTTAGTCCATGTGGATGTGAAATACCCACCTTTAGCATTTCTCGTAACTATTATGCGATGGTTTCTCCAAGATTCTTTGAACCATTAATTATCTGCCGCCGAATGAGCTTTTTAAACTACGCAGGTGTTCAAACATACTATTAATTCTCAGAGCCTTATTCCTGGTATTTTAATCTTGGTTTTACAGGTTTTATGTTATTTTAATAAGGTTTAATTAATTCAATTAAAAATTAATCCTTTATTTTTAGGAATCAATTAAATATTAATTATTATTGTACACTTTGTTTAATACCGGTTACTTAAATAGGGTTAATTAATATAAATTTTGCACGTAATTTCCATTTGTTTTTTCCTGGAATAAATAATTACACGAGAGCTTTTAATACTGTTTCTTTTGATATAAAGCGTCTTGTACATGATTTAAATTTCTTATTTTTTATGAAACGAAAATTTTTTATTCTCAGGTTTTTAATAAAGCGTATTATCTAATAAAATTCCTTATACACGGTGATTAAAATTATTTTATGTAATTATTAATTTTCTACCCTGGTCTAAATATGAGTATTTTCCCCTATTTGAATACAAATAATCCCACTTATTTGAATGCAAATATAAAGCATTTAGACAAAAAAATTACAAAAAATTGCCTATCTCTCTCTACCCTTATCTATCTAACACCTACTTTGTCTCCAATCCAAAAAATATTTACACCTATCCTATATCCCTATCCTATTCCTAACTCTCACCTAATTCTATAAACTGAAATATCCCTACCTTCATCCTACTTATTCATCTAATCCTATATACATCCTATATACCTATCCTATTCCTAACTTTTAACCAATCTTCACTATACTTTACTTCCCCTACCTAATCCTATATACCTATCCTATTTCTCTATTCCTAACTCTCCACTAATCTTATATGAAATATCTATACTTAACCTATCTTATTTTCTTCCTACATTTACTCTTTATTCTCATCCTAAACATATTTCTAATTATCTCCCATATTTATCCTATAGCTAGCTTTATTTTCTATAAACACTTACTTCTACTCTTCTATATACACCTATTCTATCCTTATATTTAAATTTTACTCTATTATACACCTATTTCTCCTGTGGTGCTGGTTCTCCGGTATAAGGGAATAGTAGGTTGACGTGAAACCGTCCCCTCTCATTTCCCGTACCTACTTCCCTTAATAAATACGTGAATTCCCCTACTACTTCACCTATCTCAAAAGGTCCCACATATGGCAAGTGTAGTTTAGCACATGTCATCCTATCTCTTTCCCTACTCTCAAGCTTTTACTACTACTTGGTCTCCCACTTTAAATTTTACCCTCTTTCTAATTCTTGCGTTCATCTCCTTGTATATTTTTCAGCTCTTTCCTTAACCTCTCCCTCACATCTACCAAAAGTTGTTGAAATTCATCGTCCCTAGGCACAATTTGCCATGGTCTTTCGGGATACTGTTGCTTGATCAGCATGATGGGACTGGTTTCTGTCACGGTACTGGGTTTCATTGATAAAAGATTCAACCTTGGACAAATTGTCCTCCATAAACGATGATTCCTATGTGAAGCTAAACGCAAAAACTTAACCGTCTCTTGAATATATCGCTCAGCTGGATTCGCTTGAGGATGCCTTATGCTACAAAACACCACTTTAATGTTTTGCCTCTCCCAATAATCTCTAAATCTTTGATTATTAAAATAAGTAGCATTGTCTGCTAATACTCGTTTAAAGTTCCTACTTCCTACAAAATTGTTCCAATTTCTTGTTTGTTCCGACTGTGTTACAATCCCGAGTGGGATATAATTTGGTAAATTTCGAAAACACATCAGTCACAATCAGCACATGTTTGTGTCCTTTGTACTTCTGACTAGATTACTCAAATAGTCAATAGCAACTAAGTCCAGGGATTTTGTACGTGTATACTTTGTACCACATCTTGACTCATACTATTTTTGTACTTTCCTAAAGTACATAAGTGACAAGTGTTGATGACTGACTTTACTAACCCTAAAAAAACGTTTCCCTAAAATTAACCATGTCTTTCGGATCCCTATGTGACCATATCTTAAGTGCAGATCTTTGATAATTAATTTTGCTTGTACCCTATCCACCATACACTTCCAATTCTTGAATTTTTACACAAAAGCCGTTTATCATATGGAAGTTTTAAATCCCGGTTCGTTTTCTAACTTCGTTCTAATAATCTGTAACTCCTCACTCTGCCTCTGGTTCCTCAAGATCTCCTCTTCTCCATATACTGAATCATTTTGTAGAGACTGTTCATGGCAATCATGATGTCACACGGTCTTTTGTTATCCATGTCTCTGTTTCTACTAAACGCGTCTGCTATAAAATTGTTTTCTCCTTTATATATTTAACCTCAAATTCAAACTCCTGTAGTAACAGCCCCACCGATATACTCGATTGTTAGAAAATCTTGTATTCATCAACGCACACAACGCCGAATGATCCGTTTCGATTACAAAATGTCTTCCTATCAAAAAATTTTAACTTCGTAACACCAAACACCACTGCAGCCATCTCCTTTTCACTAATCGTGTAATTTACTTCATGGGCTTCAGTGTGCGTGAAACAAAAGATATGGGCACCTCTTCCCCTCTTGTACTTGGTACAACTCTGCTGCTAATGCACTATCCGATGCATCCGTCCTCAGTACGAAACCTACATCAAATCTGGGATGCCTCAAAATTAGTTGGTCGTGAAATTGTTCCAACAGTGTTAAATATGCTGCCTCTGGACTTTCCGTCCAACTCCATCGTACTCCTTCTTCAGAAGTTTAAACAATGGACTCGCTTTTTCAGCAAATCCCGGTACAAACTTTTATAAAGTTAAGGACCCCAAAAGCTCTTAATTTCCTAATGTTATTAGGTCTCGGATATGTCAAAAGTTCGGACAATCTTTCTTTATCGATAACATACCTTGAGTGTTCACCACATACCCCAGAAATTTAACGGTTTTTGAAAAAATTCACATTTTCTATATTCAGCCTCAATCCTGCTAATTTAAGCTCTAATAATATCCGTTCTAAATGAGAGTAATGTTGTTCCTCAGTTTCACTAAAATTAAAATATCATCCACATAGTGTATGCAGAATTGTCATATGCTCCTAAAATTGCTTGCATTGCCTTAATTAATGCTGCACTTGACGTTGACAAACCATACGGTACTACCTTAAAATTATAGATTTTTCCTCTACGGAAAATCCTTGTACCTTCTAGAATTTTGTGTAATGGAATCAGCCAGAATGAATTCCTTAAATCTAATTTACTAAAATAAACTTGCCATTAATCTCGTCAAAAGTGTGTCCATGGATGGTGGACAATGGAATTGCGGTTTGGTCCGTTGATTAATTTTTCGTGCATCTAAACATAAACGAATGCTATCATCCTTTTTCTTAACTACCACCAACGGATTTATGAAATGAGTGTTTGATACCTCTATTATGCCATCTTCCAACATTTTATTTAATTCTGCCTTCACCTGCTCCCGATATGCTGCTGGAATTGGATAAACCTTTGCGTTGAACGGTTCTGAATTATCCACTTCCAATATGTGCTCATAGCCTAACGCTGTGCTTGCTTCTACCCCACTAATTCTGCATTTTTTGTAATAAAGCTTGAACCTCTACCTCCTATCCTCTGGACATCTTATTGTGTTGATCTGTTTTACTTCATCATCCTCTACCTCTACTACATTAATATTAACCCCGTGTCATCCTCTGTGACTTCATAACTGCCCTTCCATGGCACTACCCTATCTTTAATCCTTATACCTTCCTTTCCATATCTATCAAAACCCTAACTTCATCATACAGTCAACACCTAAAATGCTCTGAAACTTCAGTCCAGGTACAATTACAAACTCCTGTTCACAGCTTAAACCTCCTATATCTATCCTAAGCACCACAACACTATTTACTACAGCAAACTTCTTTTTATTTGGAGCTACTAAATGGCTACGCTTTATAGGCATAATTCTATCACAAACCTTATCCCTAATTTTGCTGACGAATTCCTCCGATATTAAACTCGCCTCTGCCCCTGTATCAAGTAATACTTCTACATTATTCTCAAAAATTTCTAAATTAATAATTGGCAAACATAATTTTTCCTCAGTTTCTGGCTCTACTTCCTCCTCAATTTTGAAAATTCACGTGGATGTTCAATACATTTACACTGAAATCTAGTGGTCTGTCGCGTTCTAAAAATCCTGTCCAGGTCTGTTTTCCCTACTCGGTCCTGGTCTAGCCGTCACCTCAGCGTATGTCCTAGGCGTTTCCACTCGTTCCGTGTCTGTATTAGCAGTCCCGCTCATGTCTGGTGAACTATTCATTCTGGTAGGTCCCGGTCTCGGTGCAGGTCCCCTTCCTAAACTATTACTCCTAACGTATGGTCGTCTCTGTTCCCAATTCTGTCGCTGGTATCCGTAACTATTCCCCCGTCTAGCGTAGTTGTCCCGTCTATTGTCAAACCTAACTGTGTTGATCTGTCTTTCCCTGTTATCCCGAGGTCGTCCACTACTTACGTCATCGTACCTCTGCAAGTATTCTAGATACATTTCTCTATCCACTATGTTCTGTAGTGCAACGTGTTGTCTTATGTCTATCTCGAAGTGTCGTGATAAGTACTTAATAATTTGTCGGTCCGTCAGTGGTGGGTTCAGTTGCTTTGCTATGCTATACTTGCGTATAGCATATTGCTCCTACTTCCTGAAAATTCTCCTTAAATTTCCCTGTGATTAAGTCGTCGCGTACCTGGTCTTGTCTGTGGTCACTTCAGTAGTGCTTTAAAAATCTGTCTTCAAAGTCCATGTAGGTGTCTATGTCCTGTCCTACTAAATTGTACCACGCTTCCGCATTGTCCTTTAATAAAGCCTTTATCGTATTCAGTTTAGTCTGTTCGTCAAATAAATTTCCCACCAGATTTCTTACGCTATTAATAAAAATTTGTGGATTTACCCTGTTATCACCATAAAACTTCATGTGTTGGTCCAATGATACTCCATCTGTAGAAAATCTGGGACCTTCCCCCGTTAAATTTGACATGTTGTATTTGATACTACTAACTTCGCGTTCTACCCTGCCTAACTGATCCCTACATGAGTCCGTCACTTCAGTCATTTTACATTAATCTCTTCTTCACAGAACATGCGTACTTCGGACCTTTAAATGTCCCATTTCCTGTCGAAGACCTGTAATATCACGCTCATTTTTTCAACCCTATTTTCAACTTCCCCATCTTTACGGTAAGACTATTTTAAATTCTGTAAATTCTTTCGTCGATTGCTCTATTTTATCCCTAATTCCTGATTTAATTGGTCAAATTTCTTATTCGATTCTTCCCTTGCTCTATTCGATTCATCGCTCATCCTCTCTAGCATTCTCATTATCATCTCGTTTCCTTGATCCCTGATTCCGTCCTCGACTGATCTCTACTGCCTCCAGCTTCTTCCATTTTGTATTTTTCACACAATGCACTATCGTCACTTCCAATTTCCACTCCTTGACTCCTTAACCACTCTTTCTCTGCATACGTTCTAATCCCTCCACACACTCTCAAAATACTCTTAAATTTATACACACACAGAAACTCTCTCTCAGATCGCCAGTTTTCTGAAATAAAATAACAAAAATTTTATTTGGAACTCGAGCCCTCACGTTGTGGTCGCCATATATTGCTGTGAATCCACTAAAATCCGGGTACTCCGCTTTTCGAATCGTGCCCCTACGAATTGGATGTCCAGAATGCTGAGAATCCTACAAAAGCTATTCATTACCTTAACTGTGTTGGTCCATTGACTTTCTTCTGTTAATCGCCTCGGCTGCTCCCTAGATAACTTTCATCCTCATTCATAAAAAAACAAACACATTCCTACCACAAACATCAACGTTAACTCTATTTACATCAATATTCACAATACATTAAAATTTCAAAATTAAATTTTGGCATAAATTTCAGTATCAGAAATTTTCAAGATTACATTTATTATCATTTAAACGTGCATCCTGAATTAAAGTCCTTGTTGGATGCCTACTAATTAATATAACAATATATGCAGACCGGAGTCTGAGTACAAAGGGAGCATCTACCACCCCTTTACGTTAATTAACCAGGTTCGTCTAATTGAGCTCAAAGACATACCCAAATTTTCATCATAATCCAGAACATCAATACTAAATACCCCTTTCTACTTAAACAAGCAAATTTCACGTTAAAATTAAAATTTTATTGTTAGTACAATTTCACTAATGTCCATTTAAAGCAAATCAATTATAAAGTTATTCAACACACACCAAAATATCAAAGTTCAAACAAAATAGTGTAATTTACCTGAAGGTTACTGCACTCGTAGCTTCAATGTACATCGTCCCTTTTGTTAATCACACCATTCCATCTGGATTATATTTACGGCTTATGATTCTCAACGCTTTTCAAATTTTCTCCATCACCATTCATCCAAAGTTGTTTCAGGGCCTTTCCAGAACTCATCTGTGTATATCTGACCCTTGTTTTGTGGATCCAGACACATTTATGAACCATTTAATTATTAACACCCCCGAAAAATAGCAAAGAAATTCATACTTCTTTCACCAATATACGCCAAAACTGCCTACGTTTGGTGTATTCATTTGTCGTTGTAAATTTTACTAATTGGTACAGTGATACTAAATTTTATTACCTTGTATCTAAATGCACTCAAGTACATTCATGCTAGCAAGTAAATAACAAGCTGTTTTAAATCACCAAAATATACGAGCAAACTATAAATTATTCTATCAAACTAAAATGCACTGTTTAACGTATTGAATCAAGTCGCGGATGTAAGAGAGCTTGTTCATATTCACCTGGGTATATATAGAAGTTAGCCCGTCTGTCGGTCGAGTCCCCAAAATGGACAATTCTAAAGAATTTCGCTTGCTATGTTCCCATTCCGTAGCTCGCGCGTCGGTTTTACGAATTTTGTACTCGCCCCAGTTAAATCTCAGAAATTTCAACACGGCAGCAACGTCTGGAAATAACTAATTGACTTTTATACAGAAA
Organism: Platerodrilus igneus; assembly: GCA_036346225.1. NCBI lineage: Eukaryota > Metazoa > Arthropoda > Insecta > Coleoptera > Lycidae > Platerodrilus > Platerodrilus igneus. Next base: position 43,152 of record JARFIW010000226.1, on the reverse strand, counting down.
TCGTTGTTTCTACCTCTGATATTTGCATCCTATTTTCAACCAATTGTGACCCTCGTGACGTTGCTTAAATCACGCCTTTTACTATATGTGTCTCGGTCTTGTGCATATTATCTGTCTCTATCTAACCTGTTCTTATTGATACAAATTGATATTCTTTATTATCGATTATTTTAGTCCATGTGGAGTGTGAAATATCCCACCTTTAGCATTTCTTGTAACTATTATGCGATGGTTTCTCCAAGATTCTTTGAACCATTAATTATCTGCAAAATTTACGCCGAATGAGCTTTTTAAACTACGCAGGTGTTCAAACATACTATTAATTCTCAGAGCCTTATTCCGTGGTATTTTAATCTTGGATTTTCACAGGCTTTTATGCTTATTATTAATAATGGTTTAATTAACTCCAATTAAAATTGACTTCTATCCTTTCATTTTTAGCGAATACAAGTTAAATATTAATTATTATGTGTACACTTTGTTTAATACCGGTTACTTAAAATAGAGTTAATTAATATAAATTTTGCACGTAATTTCCATTTGTATCTTTCCTCGGAATAAATACATTACACGTAGAGCTTGTTAATACTGTTTCTTTTGATATAAAGCGTCTTGTACATGATTTAAATCTCTTATTTTTACTGAAACGAATGAATTTTTATTCTCCACGGTGTTTTAATAAAGCGTATTATGTAATAAAATTCCTTATACACGGTGATTAAAATTATTTTATGTAATTCATTAATTTTCTACCCTGGTCTAAATATGAGTAATAATATATATATATATATATATATATATATATATATTACTATGACAACGCCTCCCGTTGGACATCACTAAAAGAATGCTGTGATAACGTCTTGCGTTAGGCATCAGTGAAAAAATGTTGTGATAACGCCTTGTTATGAATTTTATCCCATTACGTCAAATGTTAATATATACACCTTTGGTTTTTATATAGACTGTAAATAATTTTTACATCCTTATGAGAGATTCCTATTTTTTGCAAAACCCTGAACATAACAATTCAATGATGACTACTGAAATTCGATAATTATATTAAAATATTTTAGTGGTAACATCAAAACGCAGAAAAGCTAGACGTACATTATATTTAAGTTCAACCAACCCGGCACTTTCCAACAAATACACTCTTATCCCATCGCATATAGCAACCCTCAAACACCACTTGGCACAAAACTGGGCCCACATCTTTTCACCACGTTTTAATTATATCACCGCATCGAAGTCAAAATGGCTAATCTCGTCTAGAACCAAACCTTAACTTTTTATTAAATGAAACTCACTCTGTGTGCCGGCGCAAACCTGTTGACCTACAACTCGAACACGCATCTCGGGACACAATTATTCTTAGCTGTTTCAAGGTCATGTTTGACGTATAAATGTCAACCCGTGCACTCTTCACAAATAATTTCCTTTTCCGTAATACTTATTAACAAAACTTATTACCTCATCCTAATTATAATAATTCTATGTAAAGTTAAAACAAATAAAAATGTAATTCAGAACCTGTATGACGCGGTGCGGTGATGCTTTGTAATTATAATATTTATGCGAAAATATATGCTTTATTTTATGTAGAGATCTATAAAATGTAAGTGGAAGAAACGTTTTAGCAGTTAGCTTCCGTTACCGTTTAAATTAAAAGATACTATTATAGATCGTTCAGTTTTAATGGATAATTTAAATATGAGTTTAAGCTGATCAAAGTTGACTTTGAAACAGCCAAAAATAATTGTGTCCCAAAACGTCTGTCAACTCGAAAGCAACAACCTTTAACGTAATTTTAAACACACCTGACTTGACATGCAATAAGAATAAGAACCAATAGCTAAAGATAGACTGCTATTGACAAAATACACAACAACAAAACTTATTAATACATTATTAGTATACAGTGTGTCTACTTAAGTTGGCGGCATATGGAAAACTTTTTTATTTTTGATTTTAGGAAAAAAAGTTACTTTTTATAAAAAGTTCTGCTTGTTCTGAAACCTGAAATAAAACCTTCATATTTCAAAATTTATTAGTCATATACGAGGTTTATCAATAAATATGAATTTGGCGCAAGAGTAAAGTACCTTTATTTTTGATAATTTCAAAAATTGTTATTTAAAAATGTTGTTCAGAATGAAAAATCACGTTCAAATATGCAAAATATCCATCGATTATAAAAAAAAATTTTTTAACTGTTCTAAAATAAAAATTTATTTAAGCTTACGCGTCATTTCATTTAATCTAAGATGCACTGACAAGAACTGTCCATGAAATGTAATTTCTCAGCATTTCGAAAGACTTTCTTTAATAATAACAATAGTTTAATAATAATGTAATAGTTTTTGTTACACATACAGATCTTATCATTCCGTCCCTCAATTAACTACCGCTTCAACATATCCGCCTTCTCTATAAATACAGGTAATCGTTCTATCTCGAAACTCTGTCAACACTCTTTTAATCATAGTTGGCGTTATACTCTGAATGGTTTCTTTAATGGTTTGTTCTAAATGAACAACATCTGTGAATGGCCCTTGGAGGTACACCTCTTTCAAGTAGCCCACACAAAAAAAAGTCGAGTGGGGTCAAAGCTGGAATATAAGGTGGCCAACGAATTTTCAAAAACTGATGCACAACTCTTCCATTAAAACAATTTTCAAGATATTGTCTTACATCTAACCTGCTATGGCATGGGGCACCATCCTGCTGGAACCATATCTGTTGACGTTCAAGTAGGGGTAGATCATCAAGAAAATCATCTAGTTCTTTTTGTAGAAAGAGTAAATAACGGTCTGCATTAAAAGATTGTCGAAAAAAGAAAGGTAATTAATTGAGGGACGGAATAATAAGATCCGTATGTGTAACAAAAATTATTACATTATTATTGAACTATTGTTATTATTAAAGAAAGTCTTTCGAAATGCTGAGAAATTACATTTCATGGACAGTTCTTGTCAGTGCATCTTAGATTAAATGAAATGACACGTAAGCTTAAATAAATTTTTATTTTAGAAAAGTTAAAAAAAAATTTTTATAATCGATGGATATTTTGCATATTTGAACGTGATTTTTCATTCTGAACAACATTTTATAATAAAAATTTTCGAAATGATCAAAAATAAAGGTACTTTACTCTTGCGCCAAATTCATATTTATTGATAAACCTCGTATATGACTAATAAATTTAGCTATTTGAAGGTTTTATTTTAGGTTTCAGAATAAGCAGAACTTTTTATAAAGAGTGACTTTTTCTCCTAAAATTAAAAATAAAAAAGTTTTCCATATGCCGCCAACTTAGTAGACACACTGTATATATTAACTGTTCAATATATAAAACAAGGTATGAAACTATAATTTAATGTAATGACAGCGCAGTTATATACCAAAATTTGTCCCAAGATTTTAACATGTTACAGCCTAGCGTTGGGCGTCACTAAAAGAATGCTGTGATAACGTCTCGCGTTGGGCGTCGCTAAAATAGTGCTGTGATAACATCTGCACCTTGGAGCGTCGCTAAACAAGTGCTGTGATACAGGTACAAAAATGGAAACTTTGAAGTTACTGACTTACCTTCCTTTCTAACTTTTCTTTGCCTGACTAGCTCAACGGAAGTAAGGGAATGTACAATATGAAATCAAACACAACAATATCATAGAGCATCTAAACAGTCAAAAATATTTTCACTCATACAAAAAAATATAGAACATTTACAGCATATTTTCTTTCAAACATAAAATTATTCCTAACAAGTACCTATTTGTTTAATTACCAAAATGTTCCTCACCTAATTTTTCTTAAAATTTACAGACCTCAAATCATTTCTAACTTCTTCTTCTTCTATACCCACGCTTGTAAGATTGCTTGGCCAAAAAATCCCTGACGGATAGTCTATATAAAAGTCAAAGTGTTTCAAACCGTGACCATTAACTTTCTGGTAAATATCCATACAAAAAATATTATATGATTAGGACTTATTCTATCTTAAAATCAAAAAACAAGAATACTGAAATCTCAGTTACAAGCAATGTAATCTAAAATTTTATATACCATAATTATATTTTAAAAGAGCGCTCATCTAAATCTCCCTTCCCACTTTTATTTTAAACTGACGTTCCCCAGTTTACAAAATCATACATATATATTCGCTCAAATCTCCATTTAGAACATCAGTTACCAAAAGTGCATCTTCGATTTAATTATTTCATTAAATTTTGAAGTAGCTTTTTGTATCGGATTATTTTCATCTTCATTGTATATTACAAAATCAAAGAACTGCATTTGACAAATTCCACATTAATGCAGTTACGTTTTAAGAATTACATCTTAAATATTCAATACTGTATGCATATTGCATACTTTAAAACCACTTTTCTCAAAATAACATGTTGGCGACTCAATCAATTGAATCGAATTAATGAAACGGAATCTGAAATCGAATGAATATAATGCAGATTGCTTCTGCCTATAAATAATTTTATTTTGAATACGTCGGTCTTTCTTTATTGCACGGGATTCCAATCCGAAGATTACACACCTACTAGACGCGGGATTTTGGTAATTCCTCATTCGGGTCGAATCGCGTGTTTTATTTATAATAGTGACGTGCGCCGTTCTTTGTCAACACAACGAGGTTAATGTAGCGTCGCACTTATCCTGTAGTAATGCGAAATCTAATGAATAATTTTCATCGATTTTACGATATTCTTATTACATTTTTAATGTCCGCGCTGGTCTTAGAATAAACGTTTGTTTTATTAAATTAGTTTATACGACATTTTTTATTGATTGAAGTATTCTCTGGCAAATTCAAGAGGATTTCTTTATTTACAAATGAATTTATTTTACATTCACGGAAGTTAATTTATGTGATTAATTAAAGCCTTAGTTGCTTTCCCAACGGGTTTTGCACAAGCCAAAGATTTGCATTCTTAATGATTGAAAAATATTTGCTTTTACGGTAAACTAAAACTTGTTTTTATTTTATAGAGATTAAAGCGTTATCAAGATTGATATGGTTCTTGGGCTAAATAAAGCAGATGTTTAAACACAGGAAGTGTTTTTTTATGATAAATAATGAATGAAAATAAATGGCCTTGTGCTTATAATACGCTTGAAAATGATCAATTTGCATTCGCATGTAATGCGTTTTAAGATTTCTCAAGAGTAATTACTTTTACATATACAGCTTAACTTTGTACACGCGGCTGTATTATTGATTTAAAAATTGGGGGCTTTAAATACATGGGAAGTGTGTTTTGTTTTTACAAACGTGTTTTTATACACAAAATAATTTATTTTATGCACAGAAAGTTCAATTTTATAACAAACGAATGACTTTGCATTTATCTAAGAGTGATTATTTACAAGCACGAAATTGTATTTTTGCTTGGCACATTAATGGCTATGTAATTACAATATGCTTATATTACACAGGTTAAAACAATGAATCTTCAGAAATTTCTACTTTTTCCGGTTTCTTTTATAATTAGTGGGTTTTATTTGTAGACTTTGGGTTTGAATGACCTCTCGTGACCCCCTTATATATATATATATTGCTATGCTACTGACGGATTATCGAGCCCCGACGTTGGGCCGTTATATTTATTTGCTATGGTATTAGAAGAATTATCATGCCCCTACGTTGAGCTGCATTATTCATTTATTATTTATTTTGCTATGAATTCTAAATTATTGGACCACCATTTTAATATTCACGATTAAGTGTAATTATCTCCTCCTCCAGCTGTTTTCTTAATATTGCTATCAACTGGACTTTATCTTTAAACAACTCTATCTACCAATGGCAAAATTCGATACGTTACCGCCTTGCGGTTATCACTTTCCTATTCAACTTGTGGCTCTGCCTTTGTACTATTTAAATCTTATGACCTCGGCTAGCATTTATTTGCAATTATAAAATTCAGTAAATTTAGATTTTATATAATGAAACCAATATGTTATGTACAGCTTTTGAAATTATTTGTAATACATTTCTTATAAATTTCATTTATTAACAACCATTTAGTATGTACTCAAAAACCCAAAGTCACCAAAGAAAATTTATTACCTTTACCAACAAAGTGTAGAATATTCTAAATCTGTTTTCATATTACTCATTCAATGCGTATGCAACCTCTTTTGTTGACTTCTTCACAAGCATATCATATTTAGCAAATTCAATATTAAAATAAAATAAAATTCATATAGAAAACAAATGTCTTATAACTAAAAATCTGACCTGGTTTTATCTTTTTCACATCGACGCTTCCAATAAAAATGATTTTCCCCAATTCTGGATTCCATTCAAATTATTACACTATGGACCTCCACCATTAAATTATATACCCCAATTTATTTCAATTCTTCAAACTTATCATTCTTGCCCCAGACTTAAAATTGTAGTTTGTTTCATCCCTGTACTTCAAGATTGTATTATTCTTCTTTTTCCCTTGACATTTAAATTGTATTACTGTATTTTTCTTAACATCAGAATCCTAGTCTATTTCCCTCAGACCTCGAAACCCTATTATTTTTATGTCTTAGTTTACAATAAATTCATTAAAAACGTACTTACGTTTAAACGGCAATTGTAATCTTCATTTTCGCACTCATTTTATTTTTCACTTTTATACTTATTACGTATTACTTTAGTTAATGGCAATGCACTTCGGCCTTCATTGAGTTCAAAACTGACTTTCTTATCAAGGTGCTTGCTAATATAATCTCGAATTCCCACTCCATCCGTGGGTCTGGTCTAGAACTCGTCGCTTGTCTCTGACCAATCAAATAATTGCTTTTAGAGCAGTTTCTGATGCAATGCTCCACGCTTTCCCATAATCACAACCTGCCCGCAGCTGTCTTCTATTATCAACATGCTGTATTTTGATAGATTACTTGCTTTTCTATAAACAACTGATGCAACCCGACTTTAAATTTCCATGTTTACATGCGATTCACGCAATTTTTAATCATTTCTCTTATCAAATTGGTTGGATCTTTGTACGCATTTATATTAACTACCTGAAACTCTATTTCTATATCCGTATTGATTTAATCGTCTGAAATTCTTCTTCTTAATGCGTGTCTCATTACACTTTATCATTTATTTCTCAAGATACGCGTACTTCCACTGAAAAATATCCTTATTTGTTTTACCTAAACTAACTAAACTTTATCTACAGGGTATTTAATGTTTACTATTTACTTAATACATGTACTTCTCATTCCTACGCCAACCATGCGTCTTCCTATGTTTACCTGCGTCGCCCAAAAACTATTTCTACTTTATATACAGGGTGTTGACTACTTACTATCTACAAACTATGTCTATTTCTTAATTATTTCCTTAAATAAGTGTAGTTTTCTGCTGATTATTCCAATTGCTCATTTCCGAACGACCTTTACTATAACGTGCACCCTTAAGCAACCCCTTATCACAGCAATATATATATATATATATATATATATATATATATATATATATACATATATATAACCACACCTTATAGCGATTTGAGTAACAACAACATATATATTGTTTGGGCAAAAATTGGATCAGTTTTAGCGTAATGCGTTTTACTCGATGCTCAGGTAGTAGCTTTACCACGATTTCGTTCGATTAAAGCAGATGCATTCGGAGGATAGATAACCCGATGTTCGATGTTAAAACACAGAAGTGACTGCATTAACTGTAGAAAATTCATTCACTTAAATTTATGGGGTTATAATAAACCACCTGGTTTAATTTTATTTCCAACTAAGTGTCAAAATTTATATCGAAGGAATAATATTTGAACTTGCCCAAATGCATTTTAAAAACTGTTACCTAGTGTTTCAACACATAATTTAAGATTGCCTGAAATGTGTGTCTTCACTTAACATCCAATATTAAAGCACTTTGTTTTCATTCTGTACAACGCTTGACTTTGTTTTTGGCAGATACCTAAATTGTTTTGAGAGCACGCGAGTGAATGACCAAGTGAAAGATTAAATATGCAAGTTCGTTACTGTTCAGTTTCTACGTTTTTCTTTTGATGCCTCTTTAGTCGGTATAATACATTCCCAGCAAAACCGTTCACGAAAGAAGGTTACTTCTTTGATATTAGAACAAAATTAAGTTTTACAGTTAAACAGCGTATTTAAAATTTGCTGAAAATATTTATGAATGAATATAAAGTTGGACATTTATTGAGCACAATGGTCGTAATGATGGAATACGCATGTTTAACTTCTATAATGTTCGCCTGACACAAAATAACTGTAGCATGATAGATCCGATTTTAATGAAGCTCGGTGAGATAATAGGATCATGTGAAACAATTCTATAGAAAACACGTAATCGGTCAACCGGAAAAACAGATTATTTTCCCAAAAGCAATTGTTTGTAACCACTTTCGAAAATAACATCTGACTACGTTCCGCAAAGGTACTTAAATCAGACGCAAAAAGCAAAGTTTTGTTAAGTCAATTAGGTATCATATTTGATCATGATTCTGAAATGAGAAACAATGTAGCATTACCATCATGTCAACTAAATATGAACAATTATGTATGTACAATATAAATGCACATGTTAATAAACCTCAATCGTAACTAAAGGCGATGACATGTTTTAAAATTCATAATACCTTTAAAACCTGTCGGCAAGTGTTATGTTTGAACGGTAACGAAAGCTAAATTCTGTTGCAAGAATAGGGCAGTTTGATTGATTAAGTAGAGAAGTCAAAACCCTTTAAGTTGTAGTGTAAATAAAAGTGTATTTGATATATCATAATTGCATAGTGGCGGTTTATCCTTTGCAAACGAAGGTGTACATTTCAATAATCGCAATAGGTTTCCATGTAATCCCCAGGTAGTTGACTATGATTTTTAATAATTCAAATCGCTTATTAATGGAACGCAAATTAAGTATTCCAATGCATATGCCATTTCGTACAAAATATTTAACCTTCAAACACATTTTATAATTAAGCAATTTCAAATTCAATGTGCAAACCTTAGTAGCTTAAAATACATGAAAACTCAAAGTATTTTGTAAAAAAATTGTTTTCAAACTAAAATGGAATGCCTGGTAATTTAAAAAGAAAGACCCATCAAATTGAAAATATTTCCTATTCATTTAATTTAAAACAAATGATAGTTTCCAGTAGCATAAGTCTATACCCTAACCAATAATTACTACCAATATACCATTTTAAATAGAATATAAGTTTCTTAACATCAACTAAAACCAAATACGCATAAAAAGTGTAAGAAGTAATGGTTACATGATTCTTATGGAAGTTTTGAAATTATTATGTTCCATAGTATCGTCGTAGTATCCGCCTAACTCTGCGCATATGAGTTGGATAGACCCGGTTAAATATCCTTGTAAACGAAAGTTTCGTCTGCACATTGCACTCACAAAGTATACCAAAGCATATTCACAAGGAATGACATCCACTTCTGGCTTCTAAGTCAAAGCATTGATACCAATTAAACATATTCAGACTCCTTAACTTGCACATTATAATATATGTATGGCGGTATAAGAATCTTAAGCTAAATACAACGAGAATAACATTTCAAACGAGTTTCCTTTTATATGGTTTATGAACATTACGCTCTCGAGGCCCTCTCTTTTTCTTAGGGAAGCAGCTGTAGCCTATTGTATAAATTGAATAACCTCAGAAATGACGTTTGTCAAACGTGTTTGAGTATATTCACAAATCGATTTAATGGCGCGGTAATAATTCTGTGGTTGAAAGGAATAACGGATTAAGTCGTGTTTCCTTGCAAACCAAGTTAAGTATGTAGAAGTGATTATAAACACAATATCTTATTAAGGAACAGTGGTTTATGTTACCAAGAATACGTGCGTTCGTTGCAATTGCTTATAGAATTCTTAACCATTGCAAGTAAATCATTTCGTAAGTTGGAAAATCAATTTTATTATACATAGCTCAATATTCCAATTAAAGGATGCAGTTTACTGTATTGGACTTATGAGTTTAGCACGGGGGATTTTTGGAATGAAGACTTTAGGGTAACTGATACAGGATCAGAGGAAGGAAAAAATATAGCACACTGTGTAGAAAACTACTTACAAAAGAGCGATAGAGTACTCATGGTTAGATTAAAATCAAACCCGGTAAATACAGTAATAATACAAGTATACATGCCCACCTCTAGCTACAGTAAGGAAGATATAGAAAGCGATTTACAAGGATATCGAAAACATACTAGGATACGTAAAAGGACATGAAAATTTAATAATTACGAGAGATTTTATTGCAGTGGTGTGTGAAAGTAGGAAAGGAACGGTAGTAGATTTATTTGGTTTAAGCACGAGAAACAACAGGGGAAATAGGTTGGTAGAATTGTGCGACAAAAACACATTATTTCAACACCATGATAGACGATACACGTGGAGATTGTAGAAGTTACCCAGAGCAGATACTAACCCTGATCACAACATCGTATTATTAAGGCCGTTCTTAAATTTAAAAATTTAAAAAAAAAGGAACGGAATAGGACACTTTGACTTAAAGATAAAGATTTGAAAAAAGTTCAAATAAATTGCTGAAAGATATCGAGAAAATTTCTTATACTAAGCAAGTAGAAACAGAATGGAATAACATTGAATCCAGCTTGGCGGCCATAGATATTCTGAGGTATACACAAAAAGAGAATAAGAAAGGATGAATAATAAAGGATATCCTGAACTTAATAGAAGAAAGACCAAAATACAGAAACAGATCAGACAAAACAGGGAAACAGAGATACAAAACCATAAATGGAAAAATATTCGCAAATGCAGGAAAGTTAAATAACAATGGATTGATAAAAAGTGCAAAGAGGTACAAACTAAGACGGAATAGGAAACACAGACGAAGCATACAAACTGAATAAAATTGATTTAAGGGATATAGAACCATAGAGAAAAAATAAAGGGAACGCGGAAGAAAACGTCATTATGGAAAATGTAGATAAAGTGGATAGATAGCAAGAATATATAGGGAATTTATATGCAGGAGAGGAACTAACAGCATTAGAACAAAAATCAGACATTAAAAGGAACGATTTGGGATATCCCATTATTAGAGATGAATTTAAATTAGCATTAAAGTATCTGAAAATGGTAAGGCACCGGGTACAGATAAGGTGCAATCAAAAGCTCTAAAAGCCGCCTCTGAACAAGCAGTAACAGAACGTCTATTCCAACTTGTAAGCTATATGTATGAGACAGGTAAGATACCCAAATATTTCAAACGCAACATCATAGTCACTATACCAAAAAAGGGAGGATCGGATAGATGTGAAAGTTTTTGAACAATAACCTTGACTGCACACGTTTCAAAAATATTAACTAGAATGGAACAAAGACAAATGGAAAACCAACTAAAGAAATACTAGGAGAAGATCACTTTGAGTTTAGGCGAAAAAGGGGAACACGGGAGACTATTTTAGCTCTGAGTATGATAATGAAGAAAACAATAGAAAAAATGAAAAACGTGCTTATATAGTTTTTAGATCTGGAAAGAGCATTCGACAATGTAAAATGGAAAAACGTCCGAAATACTCAAAAAGGTTGGAATTAGTTTAAAGGATAGACCGTTAGTACATAGCCTATACAAAAAAGGAAAGAGTGGTAATAAAATTAGAGCAGGAATGTAGAAAAGTAAATATTAGGAATGGTGTGAGACAGGGATATGCCCTATCCCCATACGGAACGAAAATTACCAAAAATAAAACTAAAGTACTAGTATGCAAAGAAGGCAAAATAAATCAACAACAAAAATGGAAATAGGTAACGCGAACTAACAAGAGGTTAAGGATTTCTTCTACCTAGGAAACCAAATAACGCGACATGGAAAAAGCGCGAAAGATATAAAACAAAGATTAGCACAAGACCGTGCTACATTTAACAAGAAAAAGCAATTACTATGTTCGAAGACAACAAACATAGAAATAAGGAAAAGATTGCTTAAAGCATATGTGTGGAGCACAGCACTGTACGGCTGTGAAACCCGTACAGTAGGGGAAGCGGACAGGAAAATGATAGAAGCTTTTGAATTGTGGTGCTGCAGATGTATAATAAAAATATCATGAACGGCAAAGTTAAAAACAAAGAGGTACTAGAAGTGGTACGGGAAAAAAGAAATATGTGGAAAGCAGGAGAGAAAATAGGAGAAATAGGGTGATAGGTCAGATACAAAGGCGTGAGGGAATAGTGCAGAATATATCAGAAATAAAGATATGAAAAAACGAAGTAGAGCTGGACCTAGGTTGGACTATTGCATACAGATAGTGAAAGATATAGACTGTGAGAATTTCAGGAAAATGTGTAGTCTAGCTCAGAATAGAAATCAATGGAGGTACGTATCCAAGCAGGTCCAAGATGGAAAACCTAATGACGAAAAAAGTAATTGTATTTAAACCTGATAATTATTATAAGCGACTACAGAGATTGGTTTTGCAATATTCTCAAATAATGTTATTTGTGCGAAAGGATATACTGGAAAATTATTAATTCGGCAAATGCTCGAGCGTTGGGGGATCTTGGTAGGCAATGTACTTGTAAAACAACAGAAAGGGAACCGAACTGCAACTATCTAGAAAGAACATCGGCTGTGTTCGAAAACAACAAACATAGAGACAAAGAGAAAATTGTTAAAAGCATATGTCAAAAACAAAAAAAAATAGGGGAACTAAAAAGACAGGATACGTTCTATGGCATTTTGGGAACTAGTGCGGGATATATTACAAGCAAAAATAGGAGAAAAAGAGGTAGAGGTAGACCTAAATGAGACTAATGCAGGCAGATAGTGAAAGATGCAGACTGAAAATTTCAGAGAATGAGCAGGTTAGCTCAGAATAGGAAAGAATGAGGGTGCGCGTCTAACCAGTTTCAGATATATATATATATATATATATATATATATATATATATAAAATAGTAGTTCTCGAACGGTAAATATATAGATCTGTTGTTTTGACACTCGTTCGTAAAATAAGAACTATAATGTCAAATTGTAACTTATTCTGACGTCGGATAATATTTGCCCATCAACTAAATGATGAATTATTGTACAGTACATATATATCACTTAATTATTACCATGACTTAAAGAACTTTACATTTAAATAATACATAAATTACATTAAACTTACATTATGAAACAATAAAATTTAACTAAGACATCTAATTTTAGTAAAAAAAAATTATAAAAGAAAAGAAGCTTAAAAACCATATGAGGTTGTAAATTTATAAATTATTTGATAGTTAACGAATTAACTTGATTAGAAAACATGAGAAGTAAAGGGATCGTTTAAGGACTAGACTATAAGCGGTAAAGTTTTTAATATGCATGAATATATATTATTTTGCTATTTGTGACAGTTGCAGCATATACAACGAACTATGTAATATTTAAAGGTAGAATTTGCAGTGATTGTTAGAGTAATGGTCAGTCAAAACAATGTGCTAAAAATCGATAACTAATAAAAGTTGCCAATTGTAACAGACTTTTGCATTGTTTAATTACATGCAAATTCACACATGCTAAATTCGAAGACACCAAAATTTTAAACATATGAATTATTTATACCAAAAAGATATTCCTGAATCCTTTCAACATTCTAAACAACCTAACCCAACAAATACATGACAAATTTCAAGATTAGCAACAACAACTTAAATAAGTATACTTCCATAATTTTAATTTAATAATAATTCAACTTTCACAGCCGTTAATTTAGATTCCACTAATAAAACAAACATTTCGTTCTAAAATCTACAACCCTTTTTTAACGTTTCCATTTTTTCAATTTCAATCAATTTCAATCTATACTTATCACTAATAATAATTTAACTCATATTTTATTTAACTTTCTATTTTTCTTTTATAATTTATTTTACTAAAATTATTGTACACATGTTAACTTTGTAAAAATTTGTTATTGTTTTCATAATTGTTAAAAGTTATAACTGTAATTTATGTATTAGTTTTAAATGTAAAAGTTCTTTAAGTCATGGTAATTATGTAAGTAGATTAGCTATACTGTTTTAACCTTACAAAACTAAATTCATCATATTTTAGTCTATGATTAAGGCAAAAATATTCATGCCGAAACGTCAGAATAAACGTTACAATTTGACATTATAGTTCTTATTTTACGAACGAGTGCATCCCAAGAAACCATATATATATATATATATATATATATATATATATATATATATACACTTGTGACCCTATACACCCGTAAATAATAACCTTATTACTATAGTTATATATATTATATATATATATATATATACACATATTGCTATGATTATATGGTCATTTAAGTCCACATAAGATCAGATCACAAAGGAGGGTTACCTTATATAAATATCATAAAAACCACAAAAACCAACCATTTCAAAAATGTACATAATTTATTCATTATGAAAAAGCAAATACAAGTCACCTTGTATAAAATCAATAACAAACTACAGTCAATTAAAGGAAGCTCATTCCGTAATAATTTTGTTATATTTTATTAAAATAAAGAATTATTATATAAATCACCCTGAAATCAACAACAAGCTGTAATTAATTAAAGGAAGCTCAATCTCTAATAACTTTACTACATTTTATTAAAATAAAAAATTGTTGAAGCAATCCAATCATCTTAGAACATTTAAGAACATTCTCAATCTCAAAAAACTTACAGATTTAGCTTATTTGATGAAAAATAACCGGAGAGATGAATTTTTTTCAATCTTATCATATTTGCCTAAAAAGATTAATAAATGCGTGTAATTTATACTAGTATGTAATAGTCAAACATTTAAAAACCAGAATATTTGAATAAAGTATGGATATTTGAGGCAACGGTGAATTATGATAAAAATGTGCAATCGAGAACACACACAAAGACATATTTAATACGATTTTTAAACAGTTCTCTTCTAGAAAGTTCCGATATTAGACCATTAGAAAATTCAAAATATTGCAAATATAACTATAACTGAAACTCCCTTCCCACATGTGAGCAACTAACAAACAACGCAACAAATAAATTAGTATAATTTTAGAATCCACGCGCCGACTGTGATTTTGTTGAAAAGGGGATATTTTTTTAAACGTTCAACGAAGTTATTTCGTGGTAAGATACATTTTTTTTGCTGACTTTAATTGCATGAAAAGGGTGTAAAAATTATAATCTTTGTAAAAAGCTAATTTGATAGGAAATTTTTCATTTTTTTATTTAAAATGTCTATGAAAGGTGAAAAATATTATAAAAAGTGAAAATTTGTAAATTGTAATTTGAAATAAATTTTATTTAGTTCATAATACAAAATTTTTTGTTGAATTTCGTTTGTCTTATTCAGGTAAATTAAGTATTAGAGAAGTGAGTAGAATTTCTTTGTTATAATATCGTCGTTTCACTCTGTGCGTGGAATAACTGAGCTAGTCGACGCATGAATATGATTGTAATAATTTTAAATTATTTTAAAGGAACGGAGAGGTGGCGATCAGCAGGCACTTGATCGCTGCGATATCGTAGCAATATATATATATATATATTCTACTGCTACACCCCCCCTCTTTTTTAATTTACTTTTTTTTATTTATTTAAATATAAATTATTCATACCCTACTTTTGTCGTCGCCCCTATTTTTAGTATTCAATGACTTCTATATGATGTGCTTTAGCAACGTTTGGTTGGTTATCTATTTAAACTGTTTACTATTATTATGCCTCGACTATATGAACTCTTTATCTCAGGGTGTTCACCTACTCACCGTGGGTTCAATCGTGAGTAGATGTGCACTGCCCAACCAAACTGCACACTCTTTTGTTTCACTACTTTTATATGAAATTATTATTGTATATGCCAAATTTTATTGATCAACGTAGCTTGGTGCCAAATTTATTAATGTATACAATTTCTGACTTTTGTTTGACGTTTTATGATATTGCACGGTACTCACCTGAATTATACTTCGCTGATGCCCTTTCTAAATGCTGCTGGCTCACGATCTTAGTCGCCGTATGCGTCTTTACAAGGACTCACAATCACTGTTGAACTTGCGTATCGCCTACAGGTGTCTTAATACAATTTTGATGACCCCAAATCTGAAATGAAGAACCCGAATTTTAGAATTTTGACAAACCGTTGTATTTACTTCCCCTGCGTTAATCCTTCCGTGTTCCCTTTGTTTCTGCGTTGAATCTTCCCCTGCAATTGCCGCTCTCCTATTTTCTCTCTTCGTGCTCCAATTAATCCTTCCGCCTTTTCGTAATCAATCCCAAATCTATCCTGCCGTCCTGTTCCAAATCAATCAATGCCCTGCTATACTTCGATGTCCACTCTATGTCCTACTTCCTCAAAATCTATATCCAAATCACTCCCAAAATTATTTATATCTTCGTTGCTTCGCCGTCGCTTTATATAACCACTCGAATGTCTTTCTGCCTTTAAACCAATATCGTTCCAAATCCAATTCCAATCTCGTTTCAAATCTAATTAACTATTCGTTGCTTTCCCGTCGCACTATAACCACTCTATATACTCTTCTTTTAACGTCGCTATTATACCACCGATGCTTCTTGTACCTCCAATTTAATAAATCAGACTATTTTAAATTCAAACACATTTATTTTATCAAAATATATCACAACTATAACGCAGGTTTGTAAAAACACGTCTTTACATTAATTTTCATTGAATAAGAATCCTCTTGTTTACTTCCCTAGGCAATAAGCACAACAAAACTAGCTTACTTAATTACATTTTAAATACATAAAAATATCCAATAACAATTTGTCCTTTCTTTAGTGTCACAAATACCTTCACTATTGTCTTTATACACATTCCTAAATTCTACCATTGGTCCTAAACACTTCACAATTCTCCAATTATATTTGATATTGCTATTTACTTATAATTTTGAATTTACAATTTGTCCAAAAGTTGATTCTACTTAAATGAAAAGCCAAAATAATTCACACAAGACCTGGATGCTTGGTTGATTGTAGACATCCGTAGACGCATCCGGTTTTCAGACGGCAAATGTACCTTCAATGGCTTATTAAATTTCAACTTAGTATAAAACCTTGAGCACTGTGCATTTTATCAACGTCATCAAGTCATTTAGTTTACCTTTTGGCACATACGTTTCAAACTAAAATGGTAAATACTTTAGCATATGTAAAGTACGACAAAATATAGTTTTTGAATTAATGGATCTGATATATGAATCATGTTGTTTGGCATACACCCCTTTTAACACAAATCTACCCTTAGAAGCCTTGTACCCCCCCCCTAACATTACAATATATATATATATATATATATATATATATATATTGATGTGATCAGGCGTCATCAAGAGGTCATATAAATATTCATTTTTATGGTAGTATATCTGTAGAAGCGTTCAGCATATTGAATTATAAGGGCATAAAACAGTGATATAAAGAATTTTAATTTATAATCATGAAGTAGTTGTGTTTCTGGATGGGGCTAAAGGTATTCTCAATACTCTGCGTGTAGAAGGAAGTTGTCTTTCAAAAAGCTTCATACCAAAAAGCACTTATTTACTATCAAAGTACCCGTTTACGAGTAAATGCGTGACCATTATAAAAGACTCCATTTGATTGTGTTTATATACAAAAGAAGCTCAAGCATTTTCAGTAGTGGAAATAAACGCTTTCTAAAAGAATTTTAGTTGCAATTAGTAAAAGATTTAATGGAAGTCGCATGTATAATAATGCTAAACATACCATCATGTTTTATATTAACTGCAAAATAACATCGTGTTCATGGAGCTTCGAGAAACATACATAGACAAACGACATCGTCGACATTATAAGATAAAGGAATGTAAACGTACATCCAATTAAGGTGAACTACAGCAATAAATCATGACGATTAGATAACGCGTCGGTAAATGTATTAATCAACGATAGCTCGGAGCTATTTAAACACCATATTTTGTAAAAGTTGCACCATTTAGACATTTTTAGATTCGACGTAACAGACGGGCTCTCTAAATTTTAACGTATGAAAACGTAGTTGAAACATCCAGGCTTAAAGCGATTATTCTAGACCTATGACGTATCATTGGGGTTCGACTATTTTGAACCAATTTATTTTGCTTCTCATTGTACTATCTCAATGTATTCCATATTACTACGTTTCAATAACTTAATAATTCTTACTTTCCAATAATATATTCAGGAGCATTGTTGGTTGCATACTTGTGGCATGTCCACAAATACATCAATTGAATATGAACGCTTCGTTATTATACATCCCGGTTTAATCAAGCTTCGGTTATACGGCTAGTTCGTTATCTGCTCGAATTTAGTCGACCCGAACAGATAATTGTAGCAACATGTGTGGAAATTTAGGGTTGGCGAATTTGCGAATAGTAGTTCGTATTCTTTTGCGCAGTATGTGACTCCAACATTGATCTTTACTTATCATAGTGTATTTCATCTTACTTAGATGATCTTTCAAACTTAGGTTGTAATAGCGCAACTTCATACAACTTAATGTAACTAAGTAAAACTTAAAATACAGCTAGCTAAAGTACAGAGAAGCATTGTTTCATCAAGCGATGAAACTTGAACATTAACATCTTAAGTAAACGTTTTATAGCAAAACATAACGCAGTTGTATGAAGAAGTTTATGGTATTTTAAAGGGATGTTACTGAAGACGTTTTAGAATACAGTTAAAGGAAATACTACAAAGACCACCTGTTGAAAGTGTTCAATCAACATGGCAGATTTCCCTAATTTTCCATTTAAAAACAAACCGGTTGGTATGTTTACTTTGATTACCATTTGAATCGACTTTGGTAAGCGTCGTCTTTTATTTCTAAAGGGCAATCGTGTTTATAGTTTACATCTATTTGACATCGCATGTCATTTCTAAATATGATTAATAAACTTCCCTAAAATGTATTTGAAAATTGTTATGTGTAGGATTTGATCTAAAACATAATATACAAGTTAGTGCTATTACTCTTAGGGGATAATATTTCATATTTTATATTAATTTAATATTCATTTAATATTCATTTAATATTCATTTAATATTAATTTAATATCAATTTAATTTAATTTAATATTAATTTATTATTAATTTCATATTAATTTAAGACTAATTTAATATTAATTTAAATAATAAATAATATTTTTTGTGGTAAGGGTTTTTTCATTTTATTCAAATTGTGTCACAGTGTTCCTATAGATTATTAATTTAATGTTAATTTAATATTAATTTAATATTAACTTAATATTAATTTAATATTAATTTAATATTAATTTAATATTAATTTAATATCAATTTAATATCAATTTAATATTAATTTAATATTAATTTAATATTAATTTAATACTAATTTAATATTTAATCAACTGTATAAGATATAATGTATGCTACTGAAATAAACTTTAGCTCTTAAAGATTATAAAAATTACATCTTGAAGTACTGTCATTCAGTAATAAAACAATCTTTAGTCTTCAAATGGTAAATTATTACATAAATTACATTCTAACATATTATTATGCTATAATTAATTATAATTTTAAAATTATGATTTATGAACCATTGTAAAATGAAAAATAGATCTGATTTTTATTGTCTATAGACTGTTGCATAAATTATTAATCAATATATTTATGTCTTTGTATTCAAATTTAAATAAGCTAGAATAAGAAAAGCTTATTGTTGACATCTTATAGAATGACCATCTATTTTAATAGCAAAGAGAATGTATATTTTTTCTGTGCATTAATATTATAATTTCATTATATCACTCAATTGATATTATTGATTTATTTTATTTAAGTAGAGATGCAAACTACTAACTTTGATTTATGTTTCTGCTAATTTGTATTTCTTTCAGGTATTTTTACCGTGTTTACATCTTAGGTATTTTCTTTATGAAGTTTTATTTATGCACTTTTAGAAAGCTTATAGCTTATAGCGTTTTTCAAATCCCTATAATATCTGTGAGTCTACCATTTAATAAAAATATAAAGATACACCCCCCTCTTCTCTCATGTTCGCCGCCTCGAATAAAGTCCAGAGTTCAGTCGCGAGGTACTAACTTTTAATACATCTATCTACAAATTCATTTGAGGATATTATCTCACCATTAAAAAGAGTTAACAATATAACCAATTAAAAGAGATAGTTAATGGTTAGTTGTTGGATACTTGTTTTAAATGTCACATGCTAGTCTAACATAAAGTGAATATAGCAATGATGTATTTTAGTAAAGACGGCTATAATTGACGACTTCCAAAATTTATTTCCATTCTAAGGAAAGTTTATAATTACAATGGTTTCAAAAATTGAAAATAAATAATAATGAATTATTGCAAGATAGAATGTAACTAGAATGCATTTAATGGTAAATTGATGATAAAGTTTAAACTAACTGAAGTATATTGGCATATGGATTTGGATAGTAATTTTGATATATAATAGACAAATTTCAATGACATGGAAAAGCATAACTAGCCTAATTTACACAGTAAAAGTAAAAATCAAATTAATTTATAATTTTAAAAAGGACATTTCTAGTTTAGTTACGTAGGATTTTGTGTGTACATCTTTGTGTGAGAGTGGATAATTTAATTTGAGGGTGATTCGTCTACGGTAGGTTTGGCCATTATATAATAACAATCATTAAACATAACTGATTAGGTATGTTTAAATACGATTTTAATGGGAGGTTGTTAAAATTATCCGGCTTGTTTTATAAAATTTTGCACATAGTCAAATTTAAATAGGGAATGATTAGTGAATGAAAATCCTAATTAGAAAAGAGAGATTTTGGACTCTAATTAGCGCAAGCAAGTGATTAACCAATAGTTATAATTTTTTTATCTTAGACCTAAAATATTGTTTGAAAGAAAATATCGTTGTTGCAATATTGGACTCTTCTTATCGAATTTACTGTTTGCACGAAGTACTTCTTTTTGAGGTTACGTGTAAGATATGGAATGTAAAAAAATTTAGTGGCTTTGTTTAAATTGAGTTACCAAAGAATTAGGGCAACACTTTTACTAAAATAATCATTAGCTACGGTGCGCAGCTGGTGTAATATAAACCTAACTTTTAATTATGTTTATCCTTGTTGTTAGATACATCTAATAGTGTCCAGTTTCTTTGATTTAGTGTTAGGTATAGACAAGCAGCGACGTTAGACGTTTGTCTCAATCATATCTTACGGTGATCAATTTTTGACGTAATATCAGATATAGGCAGGTAGTCACGTATAAATCGTGGCTATAGGTAACTAGTTATTAATTATGAGTATGATAAAAATTCCACAAAGAATTGAATTTTAATATTACCATGCTTTATAACATGGCGACATGGTCATTCGGTCTTTCATTGCATTGACTAATATTCTACTATTAAAAACAAACTCCTTTTGTGTAAGGAGGTTGTATGTATATGGTGAATATATAAATATGGTGTGTATATATTGATACACATATACTCGGTTGCAAGTACGTACAATTACTTAATGGAATTGCCGACTACATCCTCGCTGCAATTTGGAGCGACCCTGTACGATGAATACATCAAGTGCGTCAATGCCTAAAAGGCACCACTCATTTGATAAATTACATTTTTGTAACAACACAGAGCAACAAACAAAAAACTTCATTACATTTTTATTTAATAACCCTTATTATATACAGTGAAATCATATTACGCTTAAGAATTGTGTTCAGCAAATAAAACAGTAAAGAAGCAGCCAACATTTCCTGGAATTTATAATTTGCTATAAAGCAAAATAAAAGTTGCGAGAACGCAAATTACAAGGCACGCACATAATTATGGAAGCCTTAAAGCCATACTTTGTTTGATCCCGCTTGGTATTGTGTTGGGTTTTTAATTTCATTTAAGTTTTCTTTCAGAACGTATATTCATCTGAAGAAGTACACACCCATCGTTTATTCTATATGCGTACAGAATTCTGAAACAATCAGCTTGGTCGTATTTTCTGAACTGTAAATATGAGAGAAGATTTAGTCACCGGGATTTAAGAAACAATGATAATTTTATCTTTAACAAATATCGAAATTAACCAACGATTAAAAACATTCATCCACAGTTCATTCTAATTTATTATTCAATTTAAGATTTTAAAGACACCTGAAACGCATTTTTATTGTTATTGACGTATACTTTTCATGGGTTGAAATGTAGTATAAGCCTTTCCCAGTTTCTCGGTGATACCTTATGCTTCTGTGTTTAACAGCACTATGTATACTAAAATTTATACATATGATTTTTCAATGCTCCACCCGAAGGTACTACATTGGCCAGGAAGCGAGTTTTTTTTACTTGGAAAATTTGGAATTTTGCCGAACCCTTGCTGTTCCAAGCAAGGTAGGGATCTTTAACGTGCGTGACAACACTTACACACGGGACCTCCATTTTACCTCTCATCCGAACGAGGGTGTATTTTTGTGAAAAATGCTCGCCTAACATTTTTCAAGCGGACCGTGTCGGGATTCGATCCCGGGACCTTGGGCTCTACTAAAATTTGTACAGACAGATGCTCTTCATATACAAAGACAAAAACCACGACGTGTTAATTTCGAAGACCGGCTTAGTCCAGGATATATGCATTTGAAGGATACTCCTGGTTTCGACTCATTTTTTGCGCACTTCCATAGCATTTAAAGTAAAATTTATAATTTTATCTTTAGTGGTATACCAATCATATTCACACTTCTATCGAGGAGTTATGCGGAGATTTGATTTTTATCGTAACTTATCTTTCTGATCAACCTTCTTTTCTAAAAAAAACACCCTTTGTATGTTTTGAGCATGTGACATACCTATTTATTAAATCTAACAATTTATGTACAACTATTTATATGCTAATAAGTAACGTAGACTTGACTGCAATTGGGGGTAATACAAACTGCATTATGAATGTCCATATCGAATTCGTTTTAGAGGTTCGTATATAACATACAAGTACCTATTTAATTTGGTGATGTGATAGATACAAGTGCAACGTTTAACGCATTGCTTTGAGAATTCTATTATACAACAAATTGTTCGTTCAGTAATAAAATTTTAAATTTAAATTTTTGTAGCGTATCATTTATTCCACGGTACAATCTACCGCTGTATGTATTGAATCCGACAATAGTTATTGAATGCAGCCATCATTATTTAACTAGTGATAGGGAACACACTTGTTTACTGTCATATTTTATTTTAAGTTGGAATGTGAATGCAACACATTCATGATTATTTGAAGGTGAACACATTTTAATTGTTAATCAAACTAGATGTATTAATTGTTGCATGTGTCGTCTTATCATTAGATATAACGACCGGTGCCATATGCCGGCCTGTTCTTGAATATTCGTTGATGTGCAAAAACACACTTTAGGAGGTTAGCCTGTTTCTTGATGGTGTGAACCATAAATTCAAGATTTACTACATAAAGTATTTGTGGGCAATCCTGTACTAAGGAGAATACTATATTGAGTACTTGTTGAAAAAGTAGTTCTCCTGATAATTATCTTGACTTGTGTGAGATTAGCACATGGTTAATAGTAATTCTTTTGTGAACCATATTTGCATTTATTTTTGTTGTGAAACAGGTTTAAATTAGAAACCGCTAGGTAAAGCGGTTTCTTTCTTTCTACATTTCTTTCCTGCTTCTCTTGTTTTTTTGAGTCTTGCTGTTACTCACCTACAAAGCAGAGGGACCATACCGTTATCAGAACTGTCATCGTGTCGTCACAATGCTACTCAGGACTGGCATCGAGGGAAGATCGTGAATTGGATTACAAGTAACGATTACAATTTGGTGGTGGTTTACTAACCTTTGAATCTGATTAAAATAAGTAAATTGTTTAATTCAATTTGTTATTAAATCTTGACATTTATGACATGTATTAAGAGGGATAAATATCTATGAGCAGTTTTGTCCTAGCTGCCGTATTAAATGTTTCTGTAAATTGCAGAACGGAGAGTGCACTACCCTGTCTACAATAGTAAAGGGTGTGACAGGCCGCCCTGTAATCAATCGTAGTTATTAATTTAAAGTATGTTATTCCTGTTATATGATAAGTTTAATTGTGTCGGGTAGTAGCGAGACATACGTGAAGATGTTCGCATCAGGTAAATAAGGCAGTTTATGGTGGGGTTGCACGTATCGAGATGCAAACGAAGGGGGAGTGAAAGTTAAACGTTCACCGGGTAAAGACGTCGGACGATTTCAGTGGAGCTTCGGTCGAGGTAGATTTGCAATAGTAATGCAAATCATGCTTGCTTTATGGTTGAATAAGGATTACACGTGTGTTATCAGTATAGTATAACTAAAATGAATACTTAAAGTTGGTTTTCAGTATTTAACAATCGTTTATTGTGAAACACGCATCAAAGTGAGAAACATTATCTTACACAAACGCGAGTTTACGACGGTAGTCAGCTGAATTACAACGGGGTGTTGTTTGCACTCCTTAATTAAATTGAAGATTGAGTGCTAAGATCGAGTGCTGCGCTGTTAACTTCGGCGCGTGGAGCTAAAGTAAACCGGCTCATCGTATGATTTGTGAACGTTCATCACGCCAAAGGGTGAGTGGAATGAACTTGTGCTTTTTATTGCGTTTGATTTAAACAAAATATTATCATAACATTATTTAGGGTTTATGGTTTATTGTAATAGGCGGCTAGTATTAGATTATTATTTGATATAAGATTATTTCTTGTGTTATCAACGAAGAGTTTATTAAATTTGGCAGTTGTCTTTGACTGGAATTCGTGTTTTGTATCAATTATTAGTGTTGTAGGAGAACCCGATAAGTAGAATATTATTTAATATTTATGAACTAAATATTTGGCGCTCTGGGATTACTTAGATTAGTTAATGTTTCTCATTAATCCGGTATAAAGAAAGATGTCTTATAACTCCGAGGTGGGGCAGAGCCCCGGCCTGTTAAATTTTGGCACCCAATCTCTGTGCTAGTTAATCAGTTTTACTTTTATTATATAGTTTTTATGGTTAATTTTAGTCCGTGGCAGAGTACATTACGAATTTTTGTAACGCGAAATTGTGTAAATACGCTGGATTAGAACTAAATAGTTTAGTTATTCGACGATGCCGAATAAAAAGATTAGGAAAAGTACAGAAATGGGTGAGGAAGGAATGGACGATGTTTTAAAGCAATTAATTAGTGCTGTAAATGACATGAACTTGAATAACGCCAGTATGAGGGAGTCTTTAGATCAGATTAACGTTGAAGTTTCCGAGCAAATGAATAAATTAAGCCATGATGTAAATATGATATCTGAGCAGAATAAAATTGCTAGGCAGGGTAAACATGTAGTTCACAGGGAAGAAGTTGAATATAAGGATGCCAGTGGCATATCATACGGGGAGGTTAGTAATAAAAGGGACATTAATTATATAACTTTATGGCGGGATCTGGGGGGTTCGAACTTAAATTTTACACAAGAGCGTACCATGCACCCAATTATTTATATAAAGAAGCTTGAAAGTATTTTTAAAGAGGCAGGTGTCCCAGAACACCGCAAAATTGCATTAGCAGTCAGCTGCTTACGCTGTTCAGCCCAAGCCTGGGGTTCGTTAAAAAAGGAAACTGTAGAAAATTTCCAGGAATTCAAGGTTCTGTTTTAGATCGTTACTGGGGGGTAGAAGAGGAAAGGAAGTTGTTTAACAGAATTAGATTTGGGTCTTACGAACGGGGTTCGAGAGCAGATTATTTTCTGAAGCTTGTTAGAGTGGTAGGATTTCTTACTCATCAGATGACGGAAAAAGAGATTATTTCTATGGTGAAAAATCACTTTTCTACGGAAGTACAAATTGGCGAGATAGATCTCAGAATTTTAATCAAGCCAGTGGCGTCCGCACAAACAATAGGTCTAATGGACCTAACGCTAATAATGCGACGACTAACCGGTCGGATAGCAGGCCGCAACAAAATAATGACTCTGTGGCTAGAGGGACAAATTCCCGTAGTTTCACGGGTAACGAAAATAATGATCAGACATCTACGGTGGCGACGTTATTCAATACTGACGGTCAAAATTTACTGTTGGAAAAAGGATTTGATCTTGAACCAGTTATATGGGCACCGATGGTAAAACTGAATATTGAAACTATTACGGTTAGAGGGTTAGCTGATTCGGGTATCAGGTAACGTGCGGTTCGAAGGAATTTTTAGCAAAAGTTATCGAAGTTAATCCTAAGATTTCGCCTCTCCCATTTGCTTGTATGACCTTGGTAGGCGCGATAGGAAACAAAAATTTGCATCGTGAGAGAGCAGGTTTATTTAAAGCTGGAATTTTAGGAATTTGGAATTTCATATCCATGTGTAGTAGTGCCGGGTCTGATAAGGGACATCATTCTGGGCTGCGATTTCTTTATGGACCATGCAATTAAAATAGATTTTTCTAGCAGTTGTTTTCAGGACTGTTTCAGGGGTGTGAGAGGAAAATAGGTTTTCTAATGGAACCCAATCCCGATGTGCATTTAACACTTTGCGAGGTTTGGGAGGATGGACCCCAAGAACTCCAAGTAAAAAAAGAAATTAAATTGTATGAACCTTCTGAATTAAGGGCAGTAGCCGACCGTGCGGAAGCTTTTTCAGAAAGTGAAAAAAATTGTTTATATGGGTTGTTGATGAATTTTAAAGAGATTTTCTTTGACCAACCGGGTCGCACAATGTTATATGAACATGAAATCGTTTTACACGATTATTCGTCGTTTATGGAAAAATCGTACCCTATCCCTCACGCTTATAAAAGCGAAGTGAAGAGGCAAATTGAGGAGATGGTTGCATGGGATGTTATAGAGCCCATGCAGACCGAATATGTGAGTCCGATAGCAGTTGTTAAAAAAAAGGACAATTCCATAAGAGTTTGTTTAGATGCGAGGTGTTTAAATATTAGAATGGTGCAAGATAAGGTGATGCCGCCGAACCCGGCAGAGCTCTGGTATAATTATACGAACGGGCAGTGTCTAAGTAATATGGATCTGACAGCCAGCTACTGGCAGATAGGCATCCGGCCTGATCACAAAAAATACACCGTGTTTATGTACGAGTGAGACACTTATGTGTTTAAAGTTTTGCCATTTGGGCTCAGCACTTCAGTTGGGTCATTTATTAGGGGTCTGAGTAAGATCCTAGGTCCTGATGTCGAATCTTTTGTGATCCCATATGTCGAGGACCTCCTCATTTATTCGAAAAATTCGGAAGACCATTTGAAGCACCTCCGAGTCGTGTTTCGATAGTTCAAGGATGCGTGGGTAACAATAAAAATAAAAAACTCTAGCTTTGCTCGTAAACGGATTTTGTTTTTTGGCCACTGGATAACAGATGCGGGGTTGGAAATGGATCCGGCTTGAGTGTCGGTCATTATGGATTTCCCAACGTCGCGGAACAGAAGCACTTGCGTGGATTTTTAGGTGTGGTCCATTATGACCGGCGATTTGTAGAGAAGTTTGCTAACTTAACGACTCCTTTATTGGAACTGTTGCGCAAAGGGTCTAGGTGGGAGATTGTCCGTTTGCTCAGATTTATGTGTCATGCGGTTCATTCAAAATGGCGGTTTGTTTTAGATAAGGTCAAGGCGTATTTAAACAGGTCGATTCATGATTCAACTGGGTTCTGTCCTAACGAATTGCATTTTGGGGTTACTAATGTTAATCCTTTAATAAGAAAAATTGAGCTTCCTACTACGTCCATACCGACTTATAGTAGAGAGGAGATGATTACCCTAGCCTATGATCGTCTGTGGTCTAAAGCTGAAAAGCGTAAGTTGCGTCATGAAAAAAATAAAAACTTAACTAAATTTGAAATTGGTGATGAAGTATGGGTTCGCACCCACCCACAATCCTCTAGTGAAGATCTCGAAATTTCGGGACCAGCTAAGGTTGTAGCTTTGAAGGGACCGAACTCTTACGAGATTGATAGTAGTTGTGATGGTACTCCACTGGGTATCCACAGTGTAATTAATTTAAAACCGTATGTTGCACCATACGATGCCACGATTAATTAGAATGTAGATGACAGGGCTTTAGTTTTAGTTATATTGATTTTCGTTTATTTTCAAATTATTCAAATCAATAGAGGGGTGATGTGACAGGCCGCCCTGTAATCAATCGTAGTTATTAATTTAAAGTATGTTATTCCTGTTATATGATAAGTTTAATTGTGTCGGGTAGTAGCGAGACATACGTGAAGATGTTCGCATCAGGTGGATACGGCAGTTTATGGTGGGGTTGCACGGATCGAGATGAAAAAGAAGGGGGAGTGAGAGTTAAACGTTCACCGGGTATCTGACGTCGGACGATTTCAGTGGAGTTTCGGTCGAGGTAGATTTGCAATAGTAATGCAAATCATGCGTGCTTTATGGTTGAATAATGATTACACGTGTGTTATCAGTATAGTATAACTAAAATGAATACTTAAAGTTGGTTTTCAGTATTTAACAATCGTTTATTGTGAAACACGCATCAAAGTGAGAAACATTATCTTACACAAACGCGAGTTTACGACGGTAGTCAGCTGAATTACAACGGGGTGTTGTTTGCACTCCTTAATTAAATTGAAGGTCGAGTGCTGCGCTGTTAACTTCGGCGCGTGGAGCTAAAGTAAACCGGCTCATCGTAGGATTTGTGAACGTTCACCACGCCAAAGGGTGAGTGGAATGAACTTGTGCTTTTTATTGCGTTTGATTTAAACAAAATATTATCATAACATTATTTAGGGTTCATGGTTTATTGTAATAGGAGGCTAGTATTAGATTATTATTTGATATAAGATTATTTCTTGTGTTATCAACGAAGAGTTTATTAAATTTGGCAGTTGTCTTTGGCTGGAATTCGTGTTTTGTATCAATTATTAGTGTTGTAGGAGAACCCGATAAGTAGAATATTATTTAATATTCATGAACTAAATATTTGGCGCCCTGGGATTACTTAGATTGGTTAATGTTTCTCATTAATCCGGTATAAAGAATGAAGTTTATAGCTCGGAGGTGGGGCAGAGCCCCGGCCTGTTACAAGGGGATTGTATATAGTTATTTTAATAAATTATGGGGGTAATAAGACCACTTAGGTCCATTTACTTTAACAATTCAGTGTTGATAATAAATGATTTAGTTAAGGTAAGAGTTCTAATATCTAACCAAAAGGTAAGGCTGCCTACAAAGCCTGTTGTACTAATATTCTCCTATCAATATAATCTTATCATTTTGGGTATATTGGAGTTTTCATTAGTTGTGGGTGTAAAATATTATGAGTAAATTAAGGTAATGTGGACATGTTTATTTGATTACAGGAGTTGATGTGTCTTTTCTTATATGTGGTGGGAGAGTGGGAGAGGGGCTTTTCTGTAATTGGCGCCCTATAATTATTACCAATATCTTGTGACGTGTCACCGCCCACGGCCCATCCTGACTAGTCTGGGAACTGCGCCATATTCAACGATTCAGATTAGGGTACAATTTCAATTGGTTACCTTGATTAATCTGAACGTGAACAGAATATCATTTACTACTTTACTTTCATGTAGCGTTACATTTTTTATTAAATGAATATCCACAACAACTTTTTGCCATGTAACTGTGCCTCTCACCAGCTCCGTCTACCGGTTGAATTTATAAAACAGTTTAAATGCTGTCTATTTTATTTAGGTATTTTGTCAAGGGTTTTTTCATAAATTATCAGAAAGCTATTTTACTTACTGTTTTGGCGAAAATTTAGTAACGTTTTGCTCAATATTTGAACTATGAATACAATATAATATTTATGACATTGTAAAATCTGCTAGAGGTGATTTAATCGTCCTCCAAGGCAGACAAGTTTTAATTAATTTTACTCTAGAAAATCTACATTCCGCCCTATAAGATACAAACAGCTACTAAATCATAAGACATTTTCACAATTTATCAAATCTAACTATTCGATTAGACTATTGTTGTTTTTTCGCAGACATGAAGTAAAATTAACTTCTAAGAAAAGTCTAAGCCAGTCAAATCTTAATTCTTGCAACGCAAGAGTAGTTCCTTCTTCTTCAAACCTTTAATTTTTGCTGTGTTATAAAGAAACCCGAATTGCCGATATGCTCTGTTGTTGATTGGAAGTCAACATCTAGCATGAATAATATAGATTCACCTTACATGTTAGTTTTTCGTTAAATATTGGAATACCACGGCTCCCGCACTTGAAACCATGTGTTTTCTTTGAAACATTATACTAACAAAATTAGTTTTATTGAGCACATTAAGCCATGTAAGTTGTTATAAACGTATAAATTTCTAGGATTTGGTTTTGTAGTAATTACTCTTGCTTAGCTACTATCTTTCTGTATTCATAATAAAATATCTCTGTATTCTCTGTGAGCCTAAGTCGATGGTCGTAAGGTCTCCTGATCAAAAACCTTCCCTATTAGCAACTCAACCTTCTTAAGTGCAATAAAATCTTACTAAAGTTAATTGTTTTAGTTTTAGAATATCTAACCTGCCAGAGTTAAATAAACTCAATACGATTCACACTTCTTTTATAGAGACTTATTCGTATTTCGTTATACGTTCTCGTTAATGATTTTCTGTCCCTCACTGGAATGTGTATACCAAGACGGCATAAAGAAGAAAAGTGAAATCAGCTTTTAAATTCTGAAGTAAGTGTCTATATATTGTCTCATTTTTCGGAACGATGTATTATATGAGTGCAAAAGCAATTGAGTATTAAACACTAAACTCATAATGCGGAAGGCATGTATTGAAACTAGCAAGTTATTGCATGCACAGTAAAATCAGTTTTTCGATCGTACTAGACTTATCGAAGCAGTTCATAACGATAGTTAGCCTACTACGGAAACGAAACAAGAAACTATGGGTATTTGTTTGTGTAAAATGAGGCGCGTGAAGTTAGCCACGACTTTGTAATCACTAATGTTCTTATAGGTGCCGAAAGTTAGTGCTTCGTTAGTGCTCTTTGGTTTTTCATAAAAGAAGATCGTCGAATAATCGTTTCTCCGAAAATGACCATTTATAATTTTGTGTGGAACTCCGCACTTATCCGGGGTTTTCTACAATTAAAAAACTCTTTTCAGCCGAAAGTTACTGCTTTAATAGCGCTCTTTAGTGCTTCATATCTCAGAGGCGTAGGACAAATAATAAAAAGTTGTGACCATCTACATCTAACAACTGACCGCGGTTTGTTTCAAATTCAAAAATATGTTTCAGTCGATAGCTAGTGCTTCGTTAGTTCTCGTTAGTGCTTTTATGTCTCCGCGACTTACGACTACTAATAGAAAAATATGGCTCCTTAGATTTTTGCGGCTAACTTCACAACTAGCCGGTGCTTGTTTTCAATTCAAAAATTCGTTTCATCCAAAGGTTAGTGCTTCGTTACTGCTCCTCAGTATTTTATATCTCAGCAGCGTACGACTTCTAATAAAAAAGTTATGGCCACTTATATTTTTAATCCTAGCCGCGGATTACTTTAATTTCAAAAACTCTTGCGGCTGAAAGCTAATGCTTCGCTAATGCTTTTTAGTGCTTCATATTTTAGTGGTGTGCGGCTGCAAATAAAAAAGTTTCGACCACTTACATTTTTACAACTGGCCGCGGTTTGTTTTAGCATCAAAATTTGGTACCGCCGTAAGATAGCGTTTTAGTAATGCTCTTTAGCGCTTCATATCTCAGTGGCGTAAGACTACTAACAAAAAAGTTGCGCCACTTACAACTGGTCGCGAATTGAAAGATGTACAGTCGAAGGATAGTGTTTTGTACTCTCGAGTACTCTATATTCCAGTGGCATGCAAATATAGATACCAGTGAAATGGAAAAATGTTGAGGATACAAATTAATTTAATTGATTTTATACGAAAACAGTGCCTTCAAACTTCAGACGAACGCTATTTACTGAGTTAGAATTGGAAAAGGGTATCGTGATTGTATTTTTCAAGACCCTCTTACATAACTGCGATTTAATAAAAAAATCTCGATGCTATAGCAACACTTCCTCAAGGTATATAGGGCAATAAATTCCAAATTATTAATAATTAGTTTTAATTAAGTGAATAAAGTTATCGAAAAAATTGTTTGCTATCCGTGAAAAATATTAGTTATACAATTATGTTAAGAAATTGCGAAATAAGTAAGTTTACACACTAGTCGTAATTATAGGGTAAATCTTAACGTTAGATATTCATGTATGCATTATCTGAAATTTAAAATACACATATCACTTTCTGAAATAAATTCTTACTTGCAACTTAGTAAGCTGCGATGCTAGAAATAAGGTATATTCGAAATTAAGGTTTGGAAATAAGTGTAATTAAATTGGCGTTGAGTAGAATGAATAGACATATACAACTTCAAAGTTCAGATCTAGAAGCTAACTAAAACTTTTTGTTATACAAACAATAACGATCATATGTAGCATAACAGGTAGTGCCTTAATGTGCTTTAACACGCAAAGCACCGCACTTCCGGTTTTGGAAATAATCACTGCAAAGGTCAGATAAGAAAATGGGAAACAACTTTTTGTTGTAGAAGCACAAACAACAACATGTAGCATAATCTTTAGTGCTTCGTTAGGGTTTTTCGTGCTTCAAACCGCAAAGCAGCCGCACTTCCAGTCTCAAAAATATTCGACTTCAAAAACCAGATCCGAAAATAAGATACAATTTTTGTTGTACAGGCACTAACGACAATATGTAGCATACCTTTTAGTGTTTCGTAAGTGCTTTATTGTGCTTTAGACAGCAAAGCAGTCGCACTTCCAATTTCGAAAATATTCGACTTTAAAATCAGATCCGAAAATAGCCTACATCTTTTTTATTGTAGTAAGCACTAACGACAATAATTTGTAGAATAATCTACAGTGTTTTGTTAGTGCTTTGTTGCGCTTCAAACCACAAAAAGCCGCACTTCTGGTTTCGGAAGTATTCTACTAGAACTTCTTCAGGGTGCACTTCCGGTTTCGAAAATATTCGACTTCAATGGTCAGATCCAAAAATTGGCTACAACTTTTTGTTGTAGAAGTACTAACGACAACATGTACCAGAGTCTTTAGTGCTTCGTTAGTGTTTTATGATGCTTCAAACCGCAAAGCAGATGCACTACCGGTTTTGAAAATATTGGACTTCAAAAGTCTGTTCCGAAAATAGGATACAATTTTTTGTTGTAGAAGCACTAACGACAATATGTAACATACTCTTTAGTTTTTCGTAAGTGCTTTATTGTGCTGTAGACAGCAAAGCAGCCGCACTTCCGGGTTCGGAAATATTCGACTTCAAAAGTCAGATTCGAAAATGGGATACATTTTTTTGTTCTAGTAAGCACTAACGACAATAATATGTAGCATAATCTACAGTTCTTTATTAGTGCTTTATTGCGCTTTACACCACAAAGCAGCCGCACTTCTGGTTTCGGAAGTATTCGACTAGAACTTCTTCAGGATGCAGATCCATTCACAATGGATAACCATTATAGATATACATATTTTATTACAGATTTTACGACCTTTTGAAACATGCAGTTTTATCCCGCGGTATTTGAGCGTCATTGCATTTACACACACGGTTTTCGGTTTCTGCAATATCAGGCAAGTTCTCCATATTTTTACATGTATTTAAATTAATTTTTAATAATTATATACAGGTTTTACTATGACAGACTCTCGAGATTCGTCTAAAGAATTGATTACCGATTTTATAGAATTATATAAAACTTTTCCGAGCCTTTAGACGACAAAATCTGATAATTACACAAACAAAAATTTAAACTCTGCAGCTTACGGTAAATTCTTCAGCTCTGCCCTTGGTCTGGTCTCCATTCTCCTTAGTTGACCTATCTCATCATATCGTTGACGATATTCCAAAAACGCATCTCTATTGACAATATTATGTAAGGCTATGCATTGCCTTACTTCCGTCTCGAAGTGACCTGCTAAGTACTTTATAATCTGCTTGTCCTCTAAAGGAGGATCAAGTTGTTTGGCAACGCTAAATTTCTTTATGGCATATAACTCTATAGTCGTGCCCGAATCACTACTATATTTGACCATTAGTAAATTATCTCTGAGTTTAAATTACTGATTGTCCCCCAAAAATGTTTTAAAAATTTAATCTCGAAGTTTTTGAAATAACTGAACTAACTTTCAATTAGTGAAAACCAAATAACTGCAGTTCCTTTCAACATGTACCTCAAAATATCTAACTTTGCTTGTTCATCCCAGATACCTAGTATTACAGTTTTTTGGTTAATTAAAAATATCTTGGGGTTAAGTTTATTAGCCCCACAAAATTTTGAATGTTGTTCCAACGGAACACTGGTTGGACTCTATCCCATCGGTTCCCCAATATGAATATTTTTAACTCTACCTTCCAAATTTCCAAAGTTATTTTTAAAAGTTCCTGTCTGTTGAGAATTTCCAAATCATTTCTAAATGTTTTAAATCCAGTTTGCCAGCTTCACTATATTTCATTTACTTTTTGATGTAACTTTTTGATTTTTCACTAGTTTCTTTTTTATTCGCCCTCTGATTCGCTTTCATTTGATCAAGATCTTCTTTAACGTGATCCATATTTTCTAAAATTTGTATCACTTTTCCTTTAATTTCAAATTTCATTTCCTCTGTGGTTTTATTAGTTTCTTTTAAACCCGACGTTAGTTTTTCACTTATCTCTTAAAATTGCTTTTGATTCTTTTCGCTTTACAATTTTAGACTTTCCCCCAGTTCTGCAGTACTCTCTCCAAATTCTGCTTGTAACTCCTGAATATTTTTATGAGATGTCTCACTCATTCCCGTGATACGTTTTCTACCCATTTTTTATATTCTCTTTCATTTCTTTCATGCCTTTCATTCGTTTCTTTTATTTTATCAGTCATACTAAAAACCAATTGGATATTAAAAAAGGAAAACTTTCGTAGAATCTTAAGAGACAGGAAACTCTAATTTTCAGACGACTTAATCGAGCCCTAAGTTGGGACCACTAAACGAGTGGTATGACACAACCAAACGCTGGAGCGCAGTTGGAGCGTCGCTAATCGTGTGCTGTAACATGAGAACAAAAATTGTAAATTTGAAATTATTATCTTATCGTACCTTTCTTTTCTTTGCCTAGCTAGCTGAATGGAAGTTATGGAATTTACAAAATGAAATATTACAAAGCAATATCAAGAAACATATATACAGTTAAAAACATTTTTATTTCGTACAGAACGGTTTAGAAAACAATTTACAGTTTCAGTTCATACATACAATAATTCCTAAGAGTTACTTGACTATTAAAATGTTCCTTACCTAATATTTGTTAAAATTTACAGAAGTCAAAACTCTTCTCTCGTAGATAATTTACCAATTTACTTGTCTTTTACTACCACGAAGGAAGAGTGTCATTGGCTAATAATGCTCCACAGATAAATTATTGAAAGTCAAAATATTTCTAACTCTGACTCAAATCTTTCTGGTAAACATCCGCTAACACAACGAAAGTAAAATGAGAACTTATTCTACCTTAATCTCAAATGAAAATATACTCAAATATCAGTTACAAACAAAGAAATCTAAAATTAATACTGCTTATTTATCTCGTAACTAACGGTATTAAATACCTTCCATTTCCATCTTAAAATTGATGTTAAAACCCCAGTTTTCCAGTTTTTCATATATTTTTAAATCTCCATTTACAATCTAAATTTTCAAAGTTCCTCTTGTATTTTTGAATTAATTAACTCAGCGTATTCTTTTGCATAAAGTTTATCTATGTCGGATATTGTTCACTTCTCATAGTGTTATAAAATAATTATGTTGCATATTTATACAGAGTTACATTTTAAGAACTGCTTCTGTATTTAAAGTTACATCCTAAATCTTAAATACTGTATGCATGCCAAATTCCAATTAAATGACATTTCTCATAGCAACTTGTTCGAGGCCATAAATGAATCGAGAATTTAAGAATGAATCAATCTCGAATGAATCGCTCTAATCAAGTTCCGGCTTTTATATTAAAATTTTAATTATGTCATCATTCTACAGATTCTTCGCGACTTAATTTAAAATCTTAGTCACTTACGTTATGCACTTTTTCCACGAGAGTTCCACGGTCGTAACGGTCTAATTAGCATTACCTATAATTTATGTTTTATAGTAAAACGCCATGTTTATCCGTTTCTCCTTCTTCCGTATTGTCATACGTAAGGCAACTGAAACTATAAAACTCACGTAATATTATAGCTACTCCATCTTACGAGTCTTTAATGGTGTGCGGGTTTCTTTGTATCGACGTTTAATAATAATTAATTGGCTTTTAAGATTTCTTAGTAACTTGACGCATTCGATTCTAAATAAAGAAGGTTTTGAATTGATATTAAAACTCATAAAGTGTTATTTTGAACAAAAATAAATATAATTATGATTTAAATTAAATTGCGTTAAACTAACACCATTCTGTGCCGTTTACAGCGAATGGAGCTAATATATCTTTATGGTACTAAAATTAATGGCTTTGTACATGCAATTAGATTCGCCTCTTTGGCGATTGAGATGTATTCTAATACACCTTTATGCATAAAAAATTAATTATTTTTATATCTTAAAAATGAAAACTCGCTTTTGGTAATACACGGAGAAATTAATCGCATCTGCTTTTATATCTTCACACAGGAAAACAGTTAAAGTACGCGTTTGCTTTTTCTTATGGTTTTGTATTTATTTGATACTCTTACAGTGAAATTAAATGTTATTTATACACGAAAATATCGTTTGTTTCGAAAAAGGATGAATTCAAATGACTTTTTAATTTATATCTTGGAGTGCTTATTTACAAATACGGAAAATCACGCAATAAAATTTGCGTCATACACAGAAAAATTTACTTTTAATTTTAATGGCTATATTGTAACGTATTTTTTTCCCTAGTTACACCTAGCCTAATAAATTAATAATAAAACAGATAAATTTTAAAGCATTTAATTCGTAAATATTCAGCCAATAAAAATTAAAGTATAATGTTCATAATAACACATAGATTCTAGAAGATATATATTCTGAGGCTTGTTACCAAGCGCTGTCAAGTTAATAATCGGCACTTTTATTTCCAACGTCCAAGAGTGAAGTCGCTTTTTGTAGACTAGAGATAAAGTCAAGATGGCCCGACTAAAACACGAGGCGTCTAATAGAGTTAAGAAGAAGAACTTGAATTGAGAACATGGAACGATAATATTCATCATTTAAGACAGTTGGTATAGATTAATACAATAAATTTTACTAATATTTTCTCATCTTAGTGCAATATCTTATGGACATATCTACAACAACAATTTTCAATGTTAAATTATAATAAATTTTCGTCGCAATAATTTAAAGCAAGCAGTTATGGTTTCGTTCAATTTATTTAACGACGCAGTATAGCAGTAATTTATTCTACAAGGAATCTTGACACTACAAACTTACTGATGATTAATACGCTGGAAAAAATACAACAGCTGACGTCATGATTTTGCACCTGCAATTTATTTGGATACACGTGAGTGTTTGAAACTTTCCATAACTTTGAAAGTATAGTAAATTATTATGAGATTTCCTACGTTGATTATTAGAGTAACAAAAATATAAAGTAGTTTCTTAAAGTTAGTAACACACCGAATAAATATCTAGTTTGTCAGTTATTTGTACACGCATTCAATGTGTTTTAAGATATTTAGAATGACAACTTATGTCAGATAAAAAAAATAGTATAGATTCTGTTTCCCTAATCTAGACGCCAGATGCAGTCTTGATTTAATTTTCACATTTTGCTTAAAAACATTCAGGTCATGTAAAAGTTTTTTTATTGGTGCTGAAATTCGCGTATTTTCTTGGTAGATTACAGTTAAATTTGAGTATTTGCATTTTATAATCGTTGTTTTTTTATGACAAAACTTTGTTGTAAATGGTCAATGAAGTACTTCAATGATTTGGTAAAAATAAAATCATGTGTTATGAACTAATAATTTATTACATGTTTGCTTAAACTAATTTTCATAGAAATGATCCATTTATACATATTTATTTTGAATGTTAAACTTCACTAAAATTCTTTTTATAAAAAAAATTATGACAAAATAGTAATCATATATATTGCAGTCACATGTATATAATCAGATTTCTATATAAATAGAATTCCTTTTGTTTCTTTTGAAAGACGTTTTATTATTCAACATTTAAATTAGAAAAAAAGAAAACTAGAGCAAATCCTCCTTAAGTAAAAAGACAGAGTAATGAAAATGAATCCCTTTAGTATTTTACAGATGTTTAAATTCACTTATTCTATTTTTGGCATATGCTTTTGAGGACACAAATGGTGTCCATGTGGTGTTTTTGTTTGACATCTGGTGTGTCCTAAAGAGTGAAATTCAAGTTTTATGGCTATGATAGTGGTGTTAAGATAAGGTTTCCGCATTCCCCTTATACAAACACAGTTAAATTTTGTTGGCACTTGTATTAAAAAATACGGTGGCGCCTATTAAAGATATTTTTGGTCGATTATCCACCCATGACCCATGCTCATGATCTACCCAGAGCTAACACTCTACTAGCCGTTTAACCCTTAAGAGTTTTCTTTGTCTAAAGCCGTTTTCCATCCGACATTACCCTGGGCTTGGAGTATAAAGAAGAAAATCTCGACCTAGTGATATCAGATTAAAATAGAGAGTTTTAGTATATAGCTGATAGTCACGAGGATAAAGAGTAATAAACTTACAAAAAGTTTTAATTACCCCGTTTTACATTACAATATATTTACAATACGCCTATTTTTATAAAGGATAGACCAATGAATTTTCGGAAATTTCAATTCTTTCCGGTCTTTTTTTATTTGGGTGGGTTTTATATATGGAATTTGAGTTTCAATGACCTCTCGTGACCCCTTTGCCACATCAGTATATATTATATATTATATTTTATATATACAGGGTGAGTTTTTAGTGTGGCAACGGTCGATAACTCCGTTATTATAAAAGCTACGTAAACCAAATTTGGAGGCATATTAGGCATGCCTAAAATGCACTTTTTAAAAATATTTAGAAGCATACAGAGTGTTTCATAATTCCAGGGCATATTAAACTTATATTTTTTTAAATAAAACACCCTATATATTATTACATTTTTGAAAATCCCATAAAAAGAGCTTTAATTTGATATCAAATTGTATCTGTTTATTTCTTTTAGTTTTTGAGATATTTAACTGTTTTTAGAAAAAATGACCCTGATTAGATACATTGCCACTGCACTAATACACAACTTATGTTAATTTTCAAAATGCAGAAAATTTTACTATATACCATAGTATATTTGCAAATATCACACTTTTGAAATTTCTTCACAGTATACAGGGTGTGTCAGGTTTCGCAAAATGCAATTTTTAAAATTTTTTCTAAATGGCACCCTACCAATTTTATTGCTACAATGGATAGTTCATTAAGTGTCCTTTCATTTTTGTTAAGCATTCCCTGTACCTAAATCCATTGCTTTCTGAGATATTTTTGATTTTCTTCAAATTTTGAGAATGTTTTTAATTTACATAACCAAAAATAACTTACTATTGGAAAATATTATAAAACAATTAATACATATTGATTAACAATTAACTACACTTATCCAATAACAATTTTCACTAAAAATATAACAACCTATAATAATACGCTATCAACAGAATTCTGCTAGATCAACAATATGCATTTTATAGAAAATGTTCAAACAGGAAATCAGGCAGGCTTTGAAAAATATAACAATTACAATCAAAATGTCATTTAGGTTTATTAATTGTAGTGTGTTATCATTTAACACATTATCAGTTCTGTTTTAAATGTAATCTTTGAAGGAGTTTTCAAAATGAATTTTACAGTGGAAGAACAAATAAATATGATTTGGGTATTGGGAGCAAGTTTAAGAAATTTCCTACTTGCATCAGGAATATACCAAGAGAGATATCTGTTAAATGACAACACACTACAATTAATAAACCTAAATGACATTTTGATTGTAATAGTTTTTTCAAAGCCTGCCTGATTTCCTGCTTGAACATTTTATATAAATGCATATTGTTGATCTGGCAGAATTCTGTTGATAGCGTATTATTATAGGTTGTTATATCTTTACTGAAAATTGTTATTGGATAATTGTAGTTAATTGTTAATCAATATGTATTAATTGTTTTATAATATTCTCCAATAGTAAGTTATTTTTGGTTATGTAAATTACAAACATTCTTAAAATTTGAAGAAAATCAAAAATATCTCAGAAAGTAATGGATTTAGGTATAGGAATGCTTAAGAAAATGAAAGGACACTTAATGAACTATCCATTGTAGCAATAAAATTGGTAGGGTGCCATTTAAAAAAATCTTAAAAATTGCATTTTGCGAAACCTAACACACCCTGTATACTGTGAAGAAATTTCAAAAGTGTGATATTTACAAATATGCTATGGTATATAGTAAAATTTTCTGCATCTTGAAAATTAACATAAGTTGTGTATTAGAGCAGTGGCAATGTATCTAATCAGGGTCATTTTTTCTAAAAACAGTTGTATATCTCAAAAACTAAAAGGAATAGATAGATACAATTTGATATCAAATTAAAGCTCTTTTTATGGGCTTTCCAAAAATTTAATAATATATGGGATGTTCTATTTAAAAAAATACACGTTTAATATGCCCTGGAATGATGAAACACCCTGTATACTTCCAAATATTTTTAAAATGTGCACTTTAGGCATGCCTAATACGCCTCCAAATTTGGTTTACGTAGCTTTTATAATAACGGAGTTATCGACCGTTGCCACACTAAAAACTCACCCTGTATATATAAATATTTTACTTTGTATATATATATATATATATATATATATATATATATATATAGAGCTGTGCTATTGGACGTTATAGCTTATAATAATATAAAATTTTAAGGTGTAAGAGTTTTGGGACTATATTTAACCACTCATTAGTAAAACGCACATTTATAACTTTGTGGACGTTTCGGGTAATTTATTCCCTTAGTCATGACCTATTAATGATAGGCTGTAATACAAATTTACAAAATAGGTGTGACTTACAATATATGGGAGCTCTGTGTAAAACATAGTAACTCGAAAAACCATCACAAAATAAAAACAGGTACATTTAAAAGAAGAAACACATTTTAAAAATAGCAGTTGTATAAATAAAACTAATTTTATTTACACGACTGTTATTTTTAATATTTGTTTCTTGAATTAAATGTAGTTGTTTTTATTTTGTGATGATTTTTCGAGTTACTATATTTTTTACTCAGAGCTCACATATATTGGGAGGAACACCTATTTTGTAATTTGCATTCCACTTTGCCATTCAACTGCCCCATTTGGATCAAAATAGTCTGTATATTTATCTCGGTTAGTTTTGCCGACTACGTTAGAATTTCTTGTCCAAAATTTTTTAACCTAGTCAATTCCGTAATACTTGATCACCATTCACACAAAAGAAGCTTATGAGTGAGAGAATCTTCGTAATGATGTAGACGCAACATATGAAGTGTCACGCTTTTGTAAAAAAATTATGTAGACTACAAATAGCCCATACAACATAAGTTATATTGATTGATTCGCTCATACGTATTGTTGTAGTTAAAATTCTGAATCTTGATGTTATTAAACCAAATGCATTTTCTGGCCCATTTTGTGCTTAGTTAAGTCTATAGTTAAAAACTCGTTGATTATAGGTTAGTTTCCTTTGTAGGAAGGGTTTTAAAAAATATTCATGCAAAGAAAAGCTTCATTCCTGTGAAACAAAATTAAAGTTTTGCTCTGTTTCGTCGTTGGCTGGTAGATTTCGCTAACCTAAAAGCTTATTCATAATTAAAATTATGTTAAAGAATATCATTACCTTGTTGCAATTTCCAATAAAATTCTGTATGTTCTTTAACACCACCATAAGAGAGTCGTTCATTTTTCTTATGTCGATAAAGATAAACTCATAATTTGCATTTACCAGTGCCATCAAAACTATGTTGTAAAATTTTTTGTAGTTGTAGTAATAATAAGCACCTGAATGTGGAGGAGGAACAATACGAATATGCTTGCCATCTAAAGCACTTTCACAATTTACAAACTGCCATTTTCTTTGAAATTCAGATGCTATATGTTACCAATCTTGTTTGATATATAGAAACCGTAATAATAGGTAATTGATAATTCATTTCATTTTTACAGGTAACAGCAAAATCAGGCAGCTGAAACAAGTTGTCAAATTTGGAAGTACACTCTAGAAAAGTAAAGCACGGTAATGTGTCAGTTAATAGGCAAAACTTTGAATTTGTAGAGTACTGTAAGTGCCAATTTGAAAAACTGACAACGTAGACGAGTATCTGGCTGCTGCAATTTCTTGGGCAAAGAAGATTTAAAAAATAGCTCCAATACAAGCAATTTATGCGGAAACGCTTCTGAATACAATTCTTAGTAAGAAATTATTGCAACAGCTAACCAACACCACAGAGATAATAAATCAGCATCCAATACACCTGACACCTTCACCTGCTTGCAGTCATTGTACCACATCTTCACATTCACCGTTACGTTGCCGTTGTTTGATGTAATAGCTTATTGCAAAGATGCATGCAGGTCTATTGAAAATGCTATTGCAAATTCAATTTGTTATATTTAATGTATAAAACCATACTATTTTTCAGAAAATTGTATCTCTTAAGGAAGATGGACAAAATGGCAATCCAAGCTTTGGAAAAATGTAAAAAAAAAGTCGGATAGTTCGCCTGGCAATGTTAGCTTGCGTTTTTTCAACTGGTTTAAGAGAAGAAGATACACCTGTATAAATTTTTTTTCCTTAAAACAAGGTACATGACTTTGCAATATGGATAATGCTGTAGGTTAATTTCTAGAAGATAATTTTTAATCTTCAAAAGAGCGACCTGTTGCTAAATGAGGTAACGTAACGGCTAGTTTTTCTTCGCGTATTCTTATATCTTTTTTTGAAATTATTGGAGATACTAGCTTTAACAAGATAGTAAACGATATACTATCCATACGCACGTAGTTTCTATAATCCATGGGAAAATCTTCACACGATTCATGT